>APFE030602264.1:346759-391192 GCA_000404065.3 Pinus taeda | reverse complement strand
GAAAAATTAGAAGGTGAAATTGTTGGTCTTAGAAAAGAGATTGAGAAAACAAAAGCTATTAATCTCAAGTTTGTCAAAGGATATGAAACTTTGGATGAGATTATCAATGTGCAACTGTCTCCTCTAAACAAGACAGGTCTGGGCTATAATGGAGAAACTTCTCAAGCATCTACCTCAAAAAGCTATCTTGATGCAGCAAGAAGAAGTGAGAAAAAGCACAATGAAGACCATCAGGTAAAGCAGGGACGAGTTACAAATAGAAACTATCAGGGGCAATCCATCTTAAGGGTGAACAAAAGCTACAACCAGCCACAGGTAAAATCTTCTCAATTTGGTTCAAGAATAGATGACAAAAGAAATTACAATCAATTGGCTGGTAGATTCGATAACCGCAGAAGTTTCTTCAATGGACAATGCTTTTCCTGCCATAACTTTGGTCACAAAGCAGCTCAAGCTCAATGTGTTGCATATAAGACAATCATGAATAGAGAAGCTCAAAAACAAAGAGGTATGACCGGGATTACAAAAAGGACCTACAACAACTTTTCGGCTCTTGAAAATGAAGTTGAATGTTCTATTTGCAATAACTTTGGTCATGAAGATTCTGAATGCAGGAGCAGGTTTCAGCAGAAAAAGGAACAAGCCTCAAGCACCAAAACATGGAGAATAAAGGAACCCCAAACAGAAAGATGTGGGATAGCATTTTATGCAGAGGGACAAGAAAATCTATGGTACATTGACAGTGGATGTTCGAAGCATATGACAGGTGAGAAAGAAAAACTTGAGTCTTACTCTGCTCTAGAAAAGGGAAAGAAAGTTTCTTTTGGAAATGATACTCCGCAACTATAAAAGGAAAAGGCACTGCTCAGTTAAAGGAAAAGGTCAAAGCTGGAAATGTTTTGTATGTTGATGGATTGAAGCATAATCTTCTGAATGTCAGCCATATGTGTGATCAAGGAACCGAGGTAATATTTAGATTAAATGGATGTCGGGTTCGTGATCTTGATTCAAGTGAAATACTGATCAAAGGTAGTAGAACTCCAAATAATCTATACATATTTGAAGAAGGACAACAACAATGCTATTTAAGCAAGGATGATGAACACTGGTTATGGAACCGGAGGTTGGGGCATCTAAGCTTTTCACAAATAAGGAAAGCATGCAAATATCAGGCAGTTCGTGGTCTTCCAGATATCAAAATTCCAGACAACACCATATCCAAATCATGTCAGTTTCGAAAGCAAACGAGAACTAACTTTCCAGAAAAGGAAGGATCAGCTAGCATGCCTCTTGAGCTAGTCCATACAGATGTTTGTGGTCCTTTTAGCAAAAGGACACCTCGAGGAGAAGAATACTTGATACTATTCATTGATTATTTCTCCAGGTTTGTTTGGTTAGGTCTTATGAAGCACAAAGATGAAGCATTCGAAAAATTCAAATCTTTCAAAGCATTGGTTGAAAATGAATCAGGTTACAAAATTAAGAGCCTCAGGTCCAATAGAGGTGGAGAGTTTACCTCAAATGAATTTTTTGATTTTTGTGAAGAACATGGGATAAGAAGGGAATTCTCTACAGCTAGAACTCCTCAGCAAAACAGAGTAGTGGAAAGAATGAACAGAACATTCCAACAAATGGCTCGTGCTATGCTTGATGAGTCTGGAAATCCCGCAACTTTCTGGGGTAAAGTTGCATATGCTGCGGTTGTTAATCTCAACAAAACAAATGTCCGGGTGAACAACACTCAAACTCCTCATGAGCTATGGTATGGTGAGACTCCTTTGGTAAAGCACTTCAAAATCTTTGGGAGCAAGTGCTATATTAAGAATATTGATGAGCAACTTGGCAAACTTGAACGTAGAGCAGATGAAGGCATTCTTCTTGGTTATTCTCCAGACAACACAGCATACAAGTGCTACAATAAAAGACTTGGAAGAATTGTTGACAACATTGATGTAGTGGTTGATGAGAAGGGATAAATTCCTAGGCAATTAAATCATGAAGATATCGAAGAGAATGAAGACTGCCCTCAAAGACAGGATGATGAAGAAGAATAAGAACCTCAAGAAGAACCAGAGGAGAAAATAAGGATAGAAGAGAAGATTTCATCTAGATATGTTCAGAAGAATAATCCAGAATCTCAGATTTTGGGGCAGAAAGAAGCAGGTGTACAAACAAGAAGAACAGTTGTAGAAGCTTCAAGCTATTTGGCACTACTCTCTTCCACTAAACCACAAAATGTGAAAGAGGCATGAAAGGATGAATGTTGGGTGAAAGCAATGGATGAAGAACTTGAGAAGATCGAAAAGAACAACACTTGGGATCTGGTTCCTAGACCAAAGGATAAGAATGTTATAGGGACAAAATGGGTCTTCAAAAATAAATTGAATGAAAATGGAGAAGTAATTAGAAACAAGGCCAGACTTGTTTGTAAAGGATATGCGCAGCAAGAAGGAATAGAATTTTGAAGAAACCTTTGCTCTGGTTGCAAGACTTGAGGCCATTTGAATGTTTCCTTGCCTCTCTCAAGCTTTCAAAGTTCAAAATATTTTCAAATGGACGTGAAATCAGCCTTCTGAATGGAGACTTAGAAGAAGAAGTATACATTGAGCAGCCAGATGGTTTCATTCTTGGAAATGATCCAAATCTTGTATGCAGACTGAAAAAGGCGCTTTATGGTCTCAAAAAAGCTCCAAGGGCTTGGTACTATCGCTTGGAAAAATATCTTCATCAACAAGGTTTTTCAAAAGGATCAGCGGATAGCAATCTTTATATAAAAATTGAAAATAATAAATTTCTAATACTTGTTGTGTATGTAGATGACATTATCTTTGGCAGCAATGAAGAAGCTATGAGTCAAAAATTTTCCTTAGTGATGCAGAAAGAATTCGAAATGTCCTTGCTTGGATAATTGACATACTTTCTTGGTTTGCAAATCCAACAAAATGAAGGAGGGATCTTCTTGTCTTAAACCAAGTAACTCAAGTAGATTTTGAAGAAATATGGCATGGAGGATGCAAAACCTGTATGTAGACCCATGGTAACAGGATGCAACCTCAGTGCAAATGACGAATCAGCAGCAGTGCATCAACCAACCTACAGATCTATGATTGGAAGTCTACTTTATTTGACAGGTACCAGACCAAACATCATCCATGCAGTAGGAATAGTTGGAAGATTTCAGGCAAATCCAAAGGAAACTCATCTTCAGGCAGTAAAGAGAATTTTCAAATATATTCAAGGAACTCAAAATTATGGCTTATGGTATCCTAGAGATACAGTTTTCACACTTCATGCTTATACAGATGCAGATTAGGCCGGAAGCGTGGATGACAGGAAGAGCACAGTGGTGGTGCATTCTTTATGGGTTCCAGATTAGTATCTTGGTTCAGCAAGAAACAGAGTTCGATTGCCTTGTCTACAGCTGAAGCAGAATATGTTGCTGCTGCATCTTGCTGCACTCAACTTCTTTGGATGATGCAGACCCTACAGGATTTTCAAATCACTTGTACACCACCTATCTCCATCCTATGTGATAATACAAGTGCAATCAACATTTCAAAGAACCCTGTCATGCATTCAAAGACCAAGGACATACCGATCAAGTATCATTTTCTCTAGGAACAAGTGCTTGAACAAAAGGTCAAGTTGGAGTATGTTCCTTCTAAGGAACAAGTTGCTGATATACTCACTAAACCACTGCCTAGGGAGACTTTTGAATACCTCAGGAAAAAGCTGGGAGTTTTTGATGCATCATCTTGTTGTTGAATCTCATCTGTTGGTTGTACGCGAGGTCTATACATGGTATACGCGTACATTTGCTGGTTTATGGATTGGTTGCAGATCGATGGCACAGGTGCAAGGGGAGCACATATAATGCATTGTTGGCATTATGGGAGCATAGAAGGAGAACATGGACGCTGATCTAAACATGGCTGCAATATGTTTCTATCTCTTTCATGGTCGTTTATGGTGTTTGGTGGATTATGGTTCTTCTTTGCAGATCTGCTTCATATTCAGGGGGAGCATGTTCTTAGGGGGAGCATAACCCTTTGCCCTTGATGTCAAAGGGGGAGAATGATGCTGAAGAATTTGAGGTTGCCATCAAGTCCAAAGGGGGAGATTGTTGGCATTATGATTCTGGTATTGCTCTATGATATAGTTGTTGTACTTGATGGCAACACCCTCAAGTGGCAATGCACTGATCAGGCTCTCAAAATGTTGGAAATTAAGAAGTACACAGGAGAATAGTTCAAAAGTTGCGTACCCGCAGGTACGCCGTGAAGGGACTGTGACCGCACACGCATTTCACCCGTTCAGAAAGTGCGTACCCCCAGTTCACTTACTTCAAGGCAGAGAAGCACGCTCACATGGGGTTTTCTTATATTTGGCCCGTGGTATTTAGCCCGCCGTTCTTGATTCTATGGTTTTGCCCCGTGGTATTGCTTTAAATTATTATTATTATTATTGAGCCCCATGTTTTTGGGCCCCTTGTATTGGTTATCCATGGTATTGATCCATGATTTTAGGAAGAGCTTACCTATATAAAGCAAAAGGAGATCACTTAGCTAGGTATCTTTCGAAAATTGAATATCTTGAGATCTCATATATTGGGTTATTATTTTAAAAGCTTGATCTATATAAAAGTTGAAAGCGAATCTATGAAGGGTGATCTCTCGAGCGCATGATTAGATCTGAGCATCTAACTATCGGTGGCACACTAGGGGACTGCCATTTCGGCCCTAATCAGAGGAACACAGGTGATTAACGGTGCAAGTGCGTGGGTACGTAGAGAAGAAGAAGGAGAAGTGCATGGGTACGCAGAGAAGAAGAAGGAGAAGTGCATGGGTACACAGAGCAGAAGAAGGTGCAGTGCGTGGGTACGCAGCGCGACAGAGGTTCAGGTGCGTAGGCACAAGGAAAGTACGCGGCGATTCAGAAGCCGTAGGTGCGTAGGTACCCGACGCAATAGCATCTGTGGGTGCGTGGCTACAATAGCAGTACCCGACGCGATAGTATCTGTGGGTGCGTGCCTACAGTAATAGTATGCAACGTGATTGAAGAAACAGTGCATGGATACGCGGTGCGGTAGAAGGGTCTCTGCAGTTATATGCAGGGGAGCAGAAGGTGAAGTGCGTATGCACGCAGACCAGAGAAAGAAAAACCACGTATCTGTCTTAAGACCTTTTGTTGGCTGATTTTTTTTTTGTTGATAAGGTGTTATGGGTCTAGTTTACTCTTACTTTTGATCTGGTTACTGCAGCTGACTGGGTGATTTACTTGTACTTGATGATCTTTTGATGTTTATGGATCCAGTTTGAAAATTTATGAAAAGTGGTCCTTGAAAGAAAAGAATTAGGTGGTTGTAGCTCCTTTCCAGGAGAGACTGGAAAACGAGAGAGAGTTGTAGCTCTCTGTAGGTTGCAGCCTGCGTACTGGTAAAGGACTGCACTAGTACAAAACCTTTGTAAAAGAAGTTTCTAATTTGAAAGAAGATAGATACTTATTGCAGCAGGTGGTTTTCACCCACATTGGGTTTCCACCTTACATCTGGTGTTCTTTGGTGTGACTATCTATTTTCTTTGTTCATGCTCATTATTTTATGGTACTGACATGCAAGAATAATTCAAAGTGTAAATAAGGAAGATTTATTAAAAGAACTTAATCATACTGATTCACCCTCCCCTCTCAGTATTATTTCCAACACAATGAACGCTACGTGCTTACCCTTCATGAAGAAACTCCCATTATGTCCCTCTTCATGAGCAGAACAATTCCATTTTGCACCATTTCCCCCGAAACTTTTGTTTTACCTGGTTTACAAGACCGGTGCTAATGGCTCTTGTCTTCCTCGCATTAATATGCAAGGATTATCACTGTCCCTAGCACCAACCTTAGCGACTGATCTTTGTTCCAATCGTGCCACTCCTGTTATGGAAAGTTTTTAAATTAAGAGCTGAAGCTTCGTAACGGAAGTCTGGTAAATGGTTTGGCCAGATGGGGTCGATGATTTCAGTTTGGGCTCCTTTCCCCTATAATGATGGAACTACCTCAAAGGATAAGACCTTATCCCATGAGAAGAGGATCCATCTCGCATCCATTCATCCTATATAAACCTCCCTTTTGCCCAAGCACAAGCCAGTGTTAAGGTTGGTGTGCTAGTGCTATTTTGGTTTGGAGTAAACAACAAGCTATTCATAGTTGTATCTCTCTAGTTGTGTGAGGGAGAAGTGTGATTTGGTTTGGAGTGAAGCCTAAAGGGAAGAGCCTTAAAACTATTGTTGTTGAGGTCATCATGGAATGCTAGCAGAAGTGTGTGGGAACCTGGTATTGTCAGAGGAGAATGGAAACATCAAGACAATGGTTGTAATCTCTTCTTGATTCAATATATATGCAACTATCGATTGCTTTCCTACATGATTTTTCATCTTACATGTTCATGGCTTAATGTTTCTTGACTTGTTAAGTACATTGAATTTCAATTTGTCTATTATCACGGTTGTTGTTTGCTATTGTTTACATGTTTCAAGTGTTTGAAGAAGGAAGTGAGAGATAGTTGGAGTGAGCAAACAAGGACATCATCAAATGGGATAAGCATACTAAGAGGTAGGTCCTCTAATTGGATCTAACCAAAGGAAGTCTTCCATAGAATGTATCTGTTGTGCCTAGACCCATTATTGGGCTAAAGGATTTTGTTTGTGTCCGCACTTATACTTTTACTTCACCATAATGGGGCTTAAGGTTTGAATGGTTATTCCATCATGTCAAGAGGTGAAGTGTTTTTAAGCAAGTTCGTGTCTAAAGGGGCTGAATATAATTCTCATGACCCTCGTGGCTATTGAAGAAAAAATCGGGATGTAGTGAATTCCATGCTTTGGTGCACCCACGAGGGTTGATTTTTTAATTCAAACTTTAGGGAAGCTTTTGAGTTTTTCTCTTCATTATGTTTCCAACTAAAAGTGTAACCCCTGTACATGTTTCTCATTGACTTTGTCTTTTGTTGCATCCAAATGGGTGTGCCATTTTCCCATAATAACACTTAGAATTAATGCTTACATGTGGTGTACATACACATTGAGTGTTAAACAACACACATGGAATAGATAGAATGTGAAAGATAAATGTGAATTTCCTTTTCTATTAACATTGATGTAAATTTATAATACATTATTGTGATTTCTAGATTCATCTTCCAATGTCTCTTGGATTCCCTTTGACTGCCCAACTTCCACACCTTAACCCTTAGTGGATTAGATGTCCAACATTCCTCCTTATTCCGAAGGGGTATGTATGAGTAAAAGAAGAGAGTTGTAATATAAAATGTGAAAAAATACATGGAAACACTAGGTTGAATGTGCTCTCTGAAGTGTTGGCATAAGGAGGTGGTTTAAGGATGACCACCAAAATTGGAATTCTTAATGCAGTTCCCGAAACTCTTCCAAATTTGGCACGAATCTGAAGTCTTCACTAGAGGAAGTGATCATAATGCCTTGAAGAGGGATACCTTCAACCTTGGAAAGGGAGGTATACAACTTGTGTAAAAAAGGGAGAACCTCAACCTAAAAAGGGCGGTTTCAACCGTAAGGATGACCACCAACTCTAGAATGCTTAATGCAATTCCTGGAACTCTTCGAAAACTAGCAAGAAGCTGAAGTATTCTGCCAGAGGAAGTGCCCCCAATTATTTGAAGAGGGAGAAGCTCAACCTGAAAAGGGAGGTCTCAACCCTGCATAGATGGTTTAAGGCTGACCACCAACCAAAGGAATGCTCAGGGGCATATCTATCTCTGTCTTCAACTATGAATCTGGTGTGTTAGTTTTTGATTTAGGCTTGCTTGATGTGGATTTGAAGCTTGTATGACCATCACTTTCCCCCTGTTAGATACAAGGTGAGAATATGGAGAAATATCAACTGCAAGACTGTTCAATACTCTAGAACAATTTGTAACATATGACTGAAATATCTTCTTAGTTGTTGAAGCCCATTGCCAAGAAGAGATCCATCCAAGATCAATCTGTGTTCTCACATGAGGCTTGTTTTGGAAACATATGTTTGAAGAATGAGTTTGTTGACCACAATACTTACACGGGTGAAGATAAAAACAATGATATTTTACATGGCCAACTCGGTCACAATGTTGGCATTTAACAACTTGTGGCAGATTTGGAAGAGGACCAAGATCTGAAACAAGTGAAGTTGAACTTCCATGAAGAAACTCTGCACTTTCAAATTTTATTTCCTTTGAGTAGTCTGGAGTATGAAAGGACACCTCCTTATCATATCTAGGTCTTGTTCTATGCTTGTTGTTGAAAAACTCTTCCCAAGGTCTGACGATGGGCTTGGGAAGTGTAGGATGAATTTTTTCATCTTTTTGCACATCAACTTCTGAAATGGGTATTACATTTGTGATTTCTTGTTGTTGATGGAAATTTGTCTTAATATCAAAAAAAGGACTGTTCTAATGTAAAATATGTTTAGAATGATGGCTTTTTTGTTGTAACTCTAACTCCACTTGCTGTAGGTACAATTCAAGATGTAAAAAATCACTTTTTTCTTGTGCGTTTTCTAGACATATTTGAATATGAAAAAGGGTTCCCTTGTTGATTTTCACTGTACTTTCATCAATAGACATGATTAGAGTTCTCAATAACTTTTATAAAGTGTTAATTTTAGCCATTTTATTAACAACTCAAACTTGGCAAAAGGAGATTCAAAAAACTTGGATGGTTGAGCTTGTTATATTGCCTCAGGACCAAGGGAAACTCCAAAAACGCAAGCTCTATGTGCCCAAAACATGAGTGAGACTTTGATGGTGACTATAATTTTTTAAAATTATGACCAATTTTTCTTTTTCTTTTTAATTTTTTTGAACTTCCAACTAAGGAATTCGCAAAAGACAAGCCCTGCTACTCAAATTATGGAAGACCCAACTAAGAAAACTGAACTGATTTGGAATTTTAGCGAAGTGATTGCAGATAAATGGTTCAAAATACTCACTCTTTTAATGAATAATTCTTGTAGAAACTGTGTACATAAACAATACGAAAAACTGATATCTTCAAGGATTAATGTAGTTTGTTTTAAAGAAAATATACCCCAGAGCTGAATGTGGGAAAATTATATATAGACTTTGAAGTTTTTTGAGGTGGCTCTTACAATATTTGAAGCTTAGAGAATAAATAGAATGAGAGTGTAGCCCGACCATGGCTGTGGAGAATGACAATGATTTAGGTGGACAAAGCAGCCAGGCGGTTCAACAAAGTTTGATTGATCAACTGAATAATCTTAGCCTTATGGATGAATTTAATTAATTTTCTTTCGATGCCATCAATTAATGACTCTTCCCTAATTCAAGAACTAGGAACCTGTTTATTTCGGTGGTGAAAGTGGTCTAACGATCCAATGATTTCTGATTGATCAATTGAAAAAATTAGGCGTATGAGTATGCATGTAATTACTTTGCTTGTGATTCCATCAATTAATGGTTGCCTGCTTCAAGAACTAGGCATCTGATCAATTGACAACTTTTCTCCATTATTGAACCAAACCCCTCCCATTTTAATCTATGGTATGACACATATAGAGAAAAAATGGTCTATGTAATGCTCAAGGGGTGATTAGAGCACAAGAATTCCAAGAGACTAAGTGTGTTGTAATATGAAGAGACAGTGTGCACAATATGTGTCATTTGAAGGATGACCATGAATGTGGCTGATGATTCTCATACAACTACACCTAACTGAGACATCAAGTTGACAATGATCATGAATGCAGCTTTAATTTTTTTATTCACTTGTCAAAATATAAAGCTTTGATGCACTGCTGGTGCTAGAATACAAACCGAGGAGGTAGAAAGTAATGTAATAGAGATTCTGGATTCAGGACACCTCAATGCTAATAAGAGAGCCTATAGACTAAATATATTTTGTGTAAGGGATTCTAGTGGTGTGACATTTCATCCATCTCTTCATAAGCTGATGCCGTAATCCTTTAAGGGATCCACAATGTGATGGTCAGATCATGTTTAATTTCCTGGCACCGAGGTTTCAGATCGATAAGTGTTGGTTTTCTCTAAAAAGAGTAAGGTCAAACAAGCGCTTGAGTGCAAACAGATACACAGACTTTGATAGGCCGCAGATAGAAATACACTACCACATAGAAGGGCGAGTGAAATAAATGTTCAAATTGGCTAGCATAATACGAATAAAACAATAAATTGCAGAGAAGTTGTAGTGGACCAATGGCAAGAAAATGATAGAGGCATTATAGTCAAGCATCAGAAGTAGAATTTAATTTGTCATAGTGCAAATGGTATTACCAAACTAGGTAATGGCAGAGGGAAAGGTGATCCAGGTGGATATTGGTGGCCACCTGCCAAGTCCACTTGCACCCCCACCATTGTCTTTCTCAGCATTTTCAGTTTCCTTAATTGTAGCACAACTTACTATTTTTAGTAGTTTTTCGGGTCCTGAACTTCCGGAGCCGTTTTGAGGCCCTAAACGACGTTTTTTGGGGAATCCGGGGGCAACACGGGTCCATGGACCATGGACCGGTGTTGCCCATTCCAACAATGATAGTGCTCGAATAGATATTTCTAATGAGCTATTGTACGCGTCAAACGGAGATCATATGCTAAAGTTACGACCCCGGGAAGTTGTTGTACCAACTTACTCCCAAACGGGGCCGACAGTTTGGCGTTTCATCTCCTAGGGTTAGGTTTTGGAATGTGAAGGGTTTTTCATTGTTTCTCAACAATAAATAGGCCTTCGAGCCTCATTGTAAGTTAGTTCAGAGGCATGTAGCCAACACATCTCTTCTCAGAGATAAGCTACCATCGCCCTAGCTAGTTTATTTCCATTTCTGATTGTAAGCATATTTCAGTATTTTCCATTAATGAAATGAAGTATTATTTCCGCTGCATATTTGTGTATATGGTTATCTCTGTAATTTGTTGTGTTCCTGTTTAAATCCGGATCACATTTTCCCTTAGTTTTCTTCACCTTCCTCTAAATTTTCTTTACCTTCAGATGCTTCCCTGAGTTCATTTGATCCTTTGATGGTTCTGTGTCTTGATATAGGTAAACCTTTGGCAACTCCTTGGTAGTCTTAACCTCTTCTAACTTGGGAGAATTCAACAATTCCCCCTTTCCAGTGGCTTTTTCCTTCATTATCAATAGAGGTATATTCAACTCCATGGGTTCACCCAGCAAAGTTTCCACATATTTCTTATAGGCCTCTAGCTCTGAGATCAGTTCCAGAATCCTATCAAACTTTCCCAATTCAAGGTTGTTGGAAACTCCCACCTCTTTCTCTACACCACCTTCATGTAACTTCAATACTAGAATTATTTCCATAATATTATCCTTAGGAGCGCTTGGTGCGTGAGATTCCTTTTCCACTTCAATGTTAGGACCATCTAGGGGAAATACATATTTAGTATTTTCATATTAAGAAACATATTCCACAATATTATTCCCATCCTTTATCAATTCATATTTTGAAATAGGGCTCCTAGTTCCCTCTCCTTCAGAGTCAGAATATGGAGAATTAAGAAAAATTTTAATAACATTGTGACATACCTATGATACCATTTTCAACAAATATGACCCCTTGGTTGATATTTTTGAGGTTGACTCAGGATCATTTTTCGCTTGCTAGCTTGCAAACTGTTTAACCAAGAAATGGGTGTGAGGACAATAAGGAAATATCTTCACAACCACCTCCTCATTTGAATTCCCCCTATAATCATATTTATTTTTTGAGTTCAACTCATCAAGGTCAACTGATGTAGAGGCTTCCTTCGACACCTTTCTACTTTTCTCTTTCTTCTGCATGATCATCTTCTTCTATTTTTCCTTATGAACATTCCATTTAGGCTTTTAGCGTTTGTGACGAGGACTTCCTCCTCCTCATATGAAGGTCATTTCCCCTTCTCATACAAAGCTTCCTATTCCTTTTCAAACAAGGGATCATTTGGGGTTTCTTCCTTAGGGTTATCTAATGTTTCTTAATACAGGGTTTTACTTTTCTTGGAGACAAGAGTCTCTCCATCTCCATTGGAGTCTTGTTCATTTCCTCCACATACAAGGTCTTCATATGAATACTCATATTTTGAAGCCCACTTCCTCTTTAGCACATATAATTGATGAGCCTTAATATTGTAGCACAGATGATGCAACGTCTAGGGCTACCACCTTTACTTTATCAATCCAAGGTTTTGTACAAATTTGGAGGTGATAGTGCTATATACATAGTAGATGCAACATTCTACTCATGTCACTTCTCAGCTAGGGTGCTAGACCACTAGGGATCTAGACCAGTCTTCTATTGACTATAAGGAGACTGACTACTGATAGTGAATGTAAAGCTAGTTCTAATGTAGGAAAGTAAATTCTTTCCTATTTATAAAATGAAATTTATTGAATGGTAAGTTCTATGAAATGCCATAAATCATCTAGCTAGGAAATGACACAAATAACTTGCAGAAAAGAACTATGCTAACCTTGTAGTTTATCCTCTAGATATTACGAATGTTTGGAAATGGAAATTTATTTTATCATTCTAGGACTCATACATACATGCATTACCTATCTCATTTTACATTCGCATAAAAACATCCTTCAATTGCTAAATTCAGAAATATAAATGCTCTACTATTTTGTTTGATCTTGCAGAAAAAAAAGGAATGGGAAGGTTGGTCTTAGTGGAATTGATGGGCATGAAATCCAAGATGAAGGCCTAACATGCTCTTATACTACCATCTTTGATAAAAACAAGGTCAAACAGTTTGCTGCAGGAGATCATGTATCTGCTACGGGAGATCATGTAGCTGCTACTGGAAACAACTATAGGATGTCTTGATCTACTATAGGATGTCCTTATTTGCTACGGGATGTCCTGATCTACTATAGGATGTCTTGATTTGCTACAGAAAGTTAGCTAAAGGGCTTGGGGGGCAATAAAGGTGAGATGGGGTGTTGGAGAGATGTATTATGGTGATAGAAGGTGTATGGAAGGTGCACATTACCCAAGACTAAGCCCAGTACTCCAAGGATGTTGGATTGGCCTAAGGTGGCTGCAAAATAGAGGTTTAGACTATGGGCTGGTATTCCTTGACATAAGGTGGAAAGGACCTAGGTGAAGTTGGTTGGATGATTTCCTCCCTACAAAATAACAATCCTTGCTACAAAACTTGTTTTTCTTTTCATTTATGCATCACTACATGTCAACATGGAAGAGATGAATTGAATTTGAGAAATTTGATCTATCTATTGTTAAGAAATAGATCTATGAAATGGAATTCCTTTTAAGCTACAAAAAACTTAAGGAAACAAGATAACAAATGTAGGTGCTTCCAAGAAATCATAAACAATGATCTAGCTAAGAATCAACCTTAAGCTATGCAATGACCAAAAGAAAAACTTTGTTTTTGGGGCTATGAGAGATGGGCCTTCTAATCATGATCCCATAAGGGAGATGAGATAGAGGCCACTATCACAAGATTTTCTGAAGTGCTTTTCTTCACTACTACACCACTAATCTACCTATTCAAACTAATGGAACTAGGTTAAGAAATCACTCAAATATGTGTTAAGCTAAACAAAACATAAATAAACTTCAGCAGCTAACTAGAATTTTAATCTAGTAATACAGATACAAAAAGAGGAACTTCTGCTACTAGGGTTGGTCCCTAACATAAGACCTTCATCCCTCTGAGTCAACTCGGTGCTAGATAACAATAGAATTTCTCATTATCTTCAAAATGTCAATTACAACATAACAATAACAGTCACAATGTTTTAGCTCAAAATGGCCTCTTGGCTACAACAAAAAATATAATCTTAACATGTCCCTTCGCTCTCTTATTTATACAAAGCTAGAGCTCCCAACAGCTCCCTATACAATAGGGAGACTTGTATCCCTAACTCGAGAATAAATCTTTCTTAATTGTCACTGGCTTGGCTGTTAATGGACTCGGCTTGCTTGGCTACTAGTAACTCCGAGATGATGAGATATGGTGGAAGGATCTTTGAATGATTTCAGAAGTTAAGGAGGGAGACCATTCTCCTAAAATATCTCTTTCTTTCCCACTTTGATTTCCTGCACTTAAGTCAACCCAAAAGTACTCTAATTCCAACATTTAATGCATATTGGGCCACATGACATAGTAACTCACCTTCACCCTTCTCACTAAGCAAAGTATAGAAAAATATGTAAATAAATGTGAGAAAAGTCAATTTTAGTAAGCTAGAGAGTGTCATTGCGACCCATATAGTTTACCTATTGATGAGCCTTATCGTCACCCCCTATTGATTTTTTTTTTCATCCTCTGAGAAACTTAGTCTATATCCATATCTTTCATAGCTCTTGTGGCATCTCTAACATCCTAGACCTCTGTTGATGGAGCTTCCTATTGAGGATTGAACCCTACATTTTTCTCTATCTCTTCCCACTGCTTTCTTTCCTCTTCTTCCTTCCTCGTTTCTAATAGACCCAACAACAAGGGTGGACTGAATTTTAGTTCAATCTAATTGATATTTAGTCACTGCATGGCATTCTTGTACAAGGGGGTCCTTTCTAATACATTTCTCAACCTCTTAGGGGTGTGGTACTCTCTGATCCTTAGATAGTGTGGTAGGTTGTTCCATTTCCTCTAGCATGTTTGTTGTCTTTCACTTCCCAGTAATATTAGTGTTCTCAAAATGGGAGGTGGCCTACTCTTGTGTAGCCAGGTATCATGGTGCAAGTTGGGCATCATTGGGAATGAGGTTGTGGTTACTAATGATAGCCATGGAATTTATTTGTTCCACACTGATGTAAAGGGGCTCCCTTTGATGTTTTTCTACTATTCTCTTCACTTCCCCAGCCATGGCCTTCTAATGACCCATCCATGATTCAAGGGCCATCAGCTACAAGTCCCCCAAATTTTCATTTGGGTCCCACACATTCAAATCTGTCAAGGCAAAGTTGTGTACACAAAATTTAGATATTTTGGTCTTGTATTCTATGGTGCTCTTGTCACATAGCTCTATGAATTGTCTATAGTTTTGGAATGATATGGTCCCCTATTGTGCTAATGTCTTGATTTGAAACTACAACCATTGATCCTTGAGGTATAGTGCATATGATTTGGATGGCACTGAAGTGCCTCCATGGAGAGGCTTGCCAAGGTGGTCAATTGGCTCTCTTTTTCATGCAACTGCCTCCTCAACCATGTGTTTTTTGCCTGTGATTAAGATCTCATGATGTGTTCTTTGTCTCTCAACTCACTCAACTCCCTTCCCATCTCTAGTATCTTTTCTTCCATATGATCCACATATTCTACTTTCTTTGACCTGCTAATTTGCATCCATCGATGTGTTCTTGTCGTTTCTTTTTCAACCTCAAAGAAGAGAGAGATTGCAAATTTTTGTGGTATTACTTTGCCTCCTGTTGAAGGCCCTCAAAATCGGGTCTACAACAAGGGGGATACCCGCCCAATCCGGACCTTGGTTGGTAGCTCCATATCCGTTTGGTATAGCGGGTCCGACTAGGGATATGGACCAGTTTCCCAATTCAGTGTGTGTGTGTGAGAAAGATGGGTATTTTTGTTCTAAATGGAATACTTCTATCCTCATTCTAATCTAATGTTGTGCTATTGTATTGTAATAAACAAAAAAACATCAAAATTTATGCTAACCCGGGGTGTGATCTTTCTTCTATGCGATCTAAAATGATTTCAAACAATAACTGGTAATAAAGATCATTCAGCTATTATAAGAAAAGAATTCAATAAAGATGAACTACTTCATATAAAAAGTTAGACGAAATAGTTGTGAAAACATATCGCATAAATGAGCTATTCATACACTAAGCATAAATAAATAGTTATCGCTGTACAAAAGTGCCAAATGATAACTCAGGCATCCACGTTGTAATATATAAACAACTAAAAACTGAACATCACTTTAATGCATAAGCAGAAATGGTTAAGATATAAAAGTACCATTTATAACTAGTCCTACTCATGAGCTTCAAGTGACAATTGATTTATCTCTCCTTGATTTAACATCCACTAAGAGTATAGAAGTGCAACATCAGTAGCAGATATCAAATGCAAATACCAATAAACCCTGTTCCATTCATTCATCAAAACCTCCTCAGAGGGTGCAAAAGTGCATGTTCTGAGTTTTGATAAATTTCTGGACCCTTCTCTAAATGCATGAGAAGGGTTTAAATACTACTAACTAAATAACTTATTTATAGAAATTCAGGATTTGGTTTAAATGACTGTCCTTTTTCTAAGCAAAAGTATTTCTAAAATTAAATCTAATATCTAAATATTTCTATATTTTCTCCTTAACGTCACAAGCATTCAGTATTTTCCTTAGTAGAGTCGGCTGACTGTCTTCTGCCTTTGGTTGAGTTAAGCAAACAGAATCGGCAAGAGCTGGCACTATCTTCTCAACAAAAATTGATGATACACTTGAGAGTCACCCAATGACTATGTGGCTTTACCATGTATGTCTGGTAATAATCCCATTTCAACTTGGTTAACCCTTGGATTGCTTCTGCTTTTTCTTTAGCTTTCTATTTCCAATTTGTTTCTATCATTGCTTTCTTGCAATTTTCGGGGCTTGCAGGTGACTGAGTAATTAGAAGGCTTCCTTTTCGAGCAATTTTTCCTAGCGATGCGCGATTAGTGCTAAGCGCTAATCACGCATCAGAAACTACCTCTGTTTCTTGATCTGGGCTTCCCTGATGCGTTTTTTCGCCTTTTGTGCCTTTTTCTGTTATCGGGTATAAAGCTCAAAATTTGTAAAAATAGTGATTCCATGAGCTCTTGACCCTGAGCATTAAACTGTCTGTTTTTAGTATCAGCATCGTTCAGTACCCATTCAACCATGGCTGTATATGAGAGATCTGTGATGGATGCCTCAGAAGAGTTCTGCGGCTCTTTCTCTTCCTTAAGTAGATTAGGTGTGCCTTCCCAAATGAACATTGGAGTACTGCCTTTCCTCCTCATAGTTTCCTACATAATGCCTTGTATAATGCTTTGTCCTTCGTTCCTACAATTTACAAATGAGGTGGAAGTAATGATAAAAATAATGACAAGAAAAATTTAAATGTCAAAGATATGCAAAAACACGCCACCTTACGTGAACTAGTTCTTCGAAAAACACAACACCATGCTTCATTAACAACACTCATTAATTTGCATTTAAAGTGCATGACCAGTTCTTGGCCTAAAAAAGTTTTCTCGAATAATGAGCCAGAACCAACTGTGATGGAGAGGTCTTGCGATTTTTCTTTGCGATATCGCAGATCGTTGTATCACATTATTGCAATCTCATCGTGCTGTTCTATCGCAAGGTTACTCGATCACAGTATCGCAATATCACTTGGTCACAATATCGCAATACCGCTTGGTCGCAATATTGCTATATCGTAAGATTGCAGATCGCTTAATCGTTTGGTCATTATGTGTAATTTATGCGATTTTTGCGATGTGCGATATGCGATATCGCATATCGGCGATTTTTAAGGTTTTTTAATGTGAGTGTTTATTAATGCATGCGATGCGATGGAGTTTCACGTCGCAATCTCGCATTTTTTATCATTTTGGTTCATTTATAAGGTACCCTATCATCCTTTGCGCGATGTGATATCTCTTAAGGAGTGAATTTACTTTATTTATCATGAAACTTAAGCTTTTTAGATTCTTCAAAGGTTTTTTCCTAAGTCCATGATGTTGCAAGTTTCATCTAAAAGGAAATATAAACACTAACTGATTTTTTTAAATTTTTTACTAAGGGTCCCCAATTATTTAGTATTAGCAATAACACTTCATAAGGAGGGGGGTTGCTAGTGGCCACAACAGAACAACATCCCAAACACTGTTCTAAACTATGGAGTCATACTCCTCCACCATAGCATCAACCCAAATTAGCTATTGCACTGCTTCCTTAAAGGATGATGGCTTGGTCTCAATACATTCCCCAACAAGGGCTGTGTATCCAGTGTACCTATCAGGTGACCTCCTCTATCTACGCTGACAAAATGGTCCTCCCACATTCTCTCTCGCATCTTACAACAATCTGTTAACTTCTCTCATGCGCTTTTGCCCATCTCTTGAAGACTCTTCTTGAGTGGATGTCTCCACTCCTAGAACCTTTGCATGTGGCTGCTCTGCATCAGTCTAAAGATCCTCCTCCTTAGGAACCAAAAGTTCCTCCATAGCCTTTAGTTGGAGCTCCATCTCAAGGGAAACTCGCATGGCCTTTTTCTCATCAAACCTAAGATCTTTGCAAACCACTGTCCTTTGACTGGTAGGAAAGTACACCAATAATTGTGGGGTGTATCAGTGTACCCCACAAGTATCCCCAACTCATCTGTTAGCTCAAGTTTTTTCCAGGCATCCTTGGGCACATGGCAATAATCGATGAGCCAAACATCCTAAAGTGACTCACATCTTGTCTCTTCTCGAAGAAAGCTTCCTATGGTGTCTTCATCCCAAGTATGCGATGTGGACTTCTATTCTGAAAATAGATCGTTGTGTTTCATGCCTCAGCCCACAAATGAAGTGGTAGGCCTTGGTCATGCAGCATCGCCCAAGCTGCCCCCACAATTGTTTTGTTCTTCCTCTCGGCCACCCTGTTCTGTTGTGGGTTATAAGGTGTCGTCAACTCCCATTTAATTCCTTCTGCTACACAATGTTAGAAAATTATATATTACAGAGAAATGGAACACATAAAATATTGTAGAAATATAAACACAGAAAATGCATAAAACAAGAGAGACACAAATATACGTGGTTCAACCGGTTTGGGCTACGCCCATGGAGAAACAACCACTACTTCTTTTCATATTATCCAACAAACTGAAGAGATATAACCTACAACAGATCCACTGTAACTCCCTCCTTGCTCTTAATCTCCTCTCTCTTCCTCATTCAGAATACAGATCTACATAGACACAATACAATTCCCTCATATATAGTGAGGGGTTGCCTTCTAGGGAAAAAAAAAAACCTAAATTAAACACAACTTCTACCGTCAGATCTCTGCCTAATGAATGGCCCAGATTGACTATGAAATTACAACATTTTACAAGCCAAATTTACATCTCTTCCTAACTTCGGGGGTGCTGCCCCCGATCCCCCCGACTAGGAGAGGGGCTCCTAAGAGGCCACAACTAACCACCCCTAGACCCCCCCTGCAACAAACATTTTGCGGGCAGTGTTGCCACCCCATTTCAAACTAGGGTCCAATGTGGTGATACTTTTGAATACAGAAGATAATCAGGCTCCACACCCAACAATCTCCCACTTGGAGACTAATTATAGCAACTCCAGCACTGCTTCATTCGTTAGACAATGACTCCACTTTGGACTTGGTTGTTTCTCATCTTGTTCATCATACTTGAAGACCAATTGAAACTGAGTAGATTCTCAGTTTCTCCCTGGTTACAACTTTTGTTAGCATATCTACAGGATTCTGGCTAGTATGTATCTTTTCTAGCTTCAACTGTCCATCTTCCAATGATGACTATATGAAATGGTACTTGAGCTGTATATGTTTAGTCTTGGAATGAAATGCAGAGTTCTTTACAAGATGTATGGCACTCTAGCTGTCACTGTATAACCTCCCCAACTCCTGCTTCTTACCTAATTCATCTAGAAACCTTTGTAATCAAATCATTTCTTTACTAGCCTCTGTAGCAGCAACATACTCTGCTTCTGTTGTTGAAAGTACAACAACAGTTTGGATTTTTGAAACCCAACTGATAGCTATTCCACCTACAGTAAATACATATCCAGTAGTGCTCCTCATGTTATCTCTGTCACCTACAATATCTACATCAACATATCCCTGTAGAGCAATGTTTGAACCACCAGTGCATAGTGCTTGATTTGTGGTACCTCTCAAATACTTGAGAATCCACTTCACTACCATCCAATATTCATTTCCTAGATTGTTCATGTACCTTCTTACAACTCCCACTGCATGTGAAATATCAGGCCTTGTGCAGACCATTGCATACATTAAGATTCCAACTGCTGATGCATATGGAACTTGAGACATATGAGCCATTTCTTCCTGAGTCTTGGGACATGCCTCCTTAGTTAATTTGAAATGGCTAGCCAAAGGTATACTAACTAGTTTTGCATTATGCATATTAAACCTTTTCAACACCTTTTCTATGTACTCACTTTGAGATAATTTTAGTTTGCGATTCTTCTTGTCTCTAGTTATTCTCATACCAAGGATTTGTTTTGTAGCACCCAAATCCTTCATTGCCAATGAGTTTGCCAATTTCCTTTTGAGCACATCTATTTCCTACGTGTTAGAACCTACAACAAGCATGTCATCTACATACAATAACAATATAATATAGCCGCCATCATTTTGCCTTTTGAGATAAACACAATGATCAAAGTGACACCTAGTATAACCTTTTTTAGACATAAACCTATCAAATTTTAGATACGACTTCCTTAGAGCCTGTTTTAAGCCTTACAAGCTCTTCTTCAACCTACACACTAGTTTCTCCTTCCCTTTTACCTCATATCCTTTTGGCTACTGCATATATATCTCTTCCTCCAAATCCCCATGGAGAAAGGTTGTCTTTATATCTAATTGCTCAAGATGCAAATCTTCAGCTGCTACTAGACTTAGAATAGTTTTGATTGAAGTCATTTTCACAATAGAAGAAAATATCTCACCAAATTCTATACCCTTTTTCTGTGCAAAGCCTTTCACCGCAAGTCTAGCTTTATACCTCTTTCTACCTCCATCTTCTTCCTTCAACTTGTAAACCCATTTATTCTGCAATGCTTTTACCTGCAGAAACCTGACTAAGTCCCAAGTTTGGTTATGCGCTAAGGATTCCATCTCTTCTTTCATGGCGTACTCCCACTTCTTCCTGGTTTCTACCTGCGCTACTTCATCATAACATTTTGGTTCACCAGAATCAGTCAACAATACAAAATATAATGAAGGAGAGTATCATTCAGGGGGTCTACTTATCCTGGTAGATCTTCTAACACCACTTTTAGGTGTTTGAAGTGCTTGTTGTTATTGTGGTTGTTGTTCTAGATGTTGATCATTATGATTTTCAGGCACCATCACTTTTTTTGTGATCTTGTCAAGCACTGTATATTCTTTGTTTTCTTTTTCCTGTTTCTTTTCATGCAACTGATCCTTATACAAAACCTTTTCATTGAATATGACATCTCTGCTCCTAATGATTTTGTGTTTTTCATAATCATAAAAGTGATAACCAAAATCATTAACACCATATCCAATAATGGTACATTTCTTTGATTTTGCCTCAAGCTTTGTTCTATTTTCTTTATTAATGTAGACAAAGGCTTCACAACCAAAAGTCTTTAAAAAGGAGTAGTTTACCTTTTTACCTTTCCATGCCTCCTTTCGAATACCACCATATAGGGAACTTGAAGGCTCTCTGTTTATTAGATAAACAGTAGTATCTACAACATCTGCCCAAAATTGTAAAGGAAATCCTGCATGTAAACTCATGCACCTTGCACGCTCCATGATTGTCCTGTTCATCCTTTTTGACACACCATTTTCTTGTGGTGTTCCTGGAACTGTGTTCTCTCTACAAATTCCATTCTCTGCACAGTACCTATCAAATTATTTGCTGCAATATTCACCTCCATTGTCTGATCTGAGACTTCAACCTTTTTCCTATCTCATTTTCAACCAAAGCTTTCCATTTCTTGAAAGAATCAAATACATCAGATTTATTTCGAATACAATAAATCTAGGTTTTTTTGGTTGCATCATCAATAAAAGTAACATAATAATGAGAGCCACCAAGAGATGATACCTGAGCCGGTCCGTATACATTTGTATGCACAAGCTCTAATTTTTCGCTCTTCTTTTCTTTCCCAACTCTAAGGAATCTGACTCTCTTTTGTTTTCCATAAACACAATTTTCACAGAATTTTAAGTCAACATGCTTCAAACCTAGAAACAAATTTCTTGAGTGAAGAATATGCATCCCCTTCTCACTCATGTGCTCGAGCCTATGATGCCACAATGTCGCATATTCTCCTGCAGAGGTTAAAGCATTAATAGAATTAGAAATACCATTGCATAAATACAATGTACCAACCTTTCCTCCTTTTTCTATTACCAGGGATCCTTTTGTGACCTTCTAGGTTTTATTTATGAAAGTAGTTACTCAACCTTCACCTCCCAACTACCTTGTTGAAATCCAATTTTTCTTCAAATATGGAACATGCCTTACCTCCTCCATTAGACATTGATTTCCATTCTGTTATTTTATGAAAACTGTACCCATTCCAACAATTTTATAGGGTTTATCATAACCCAATCGAAACTGTCCAAAATCTCCTTGAACATAATCATGAAAATGTTTCTTATCAGGTGTGGCATGGAATGAGGCCCCTGAATCTACCATCCAGGCATCAATAATATTTTCTAGTGAAAGAATCAAAGCATATTACAACACATCACCTATTACATTTGCTTCATGATTGTTTTCTTGCTGCGCGTCTCCTTCTTTTCCCTTTGAAAACTTGCAGCCTTTCTTTAGGTGTCCTTTCTTCCTGCATTTCCAACACACTATCCTTGATCTGGACTTGGATCTACCTTTTCTTGACTTACTACGATATCTTGGGCTCTTTCCTCTTTCCATTTTCTTCCCCTAGTCTTTGCAGTCAAAGCATTACCTGATGTCTCACCTGAGCTTTTCTGTTGCATTTCCTCACTAAGGATTGCACCGACAACGTCATTAAAATTTAAAGTACTAGGTCCAGAGACAGAGTTACTGATGGCCATAAATAAACCATTCCAACTTTCTGGAAACGAGCACAAAAATAACAAAGCCCTAACTTCATCATCAAAAGTTACCCCTACAGAACTTAACTAGCTAGTAACTGTATTAAATTCATTTAAATGATCAGCAATAGATCCACCTTTTGACATCTTCATATTAAATAAACACTTCATAAGAAATACCTTATTTGAGGCTGAGGGTTTTTCATATAGTTTGTCCAATGTCGACATTAAACCGCTGTTGTCATTTCCTTTGAAATATTAAATGCTACCAACACTGCTAGGCACAGCCGTATTGTTCCAAGTGCCTTTCTGTCAAGAATATTCCATTCTATGTCTGTCATACTTTTCGGCTTCTTTGTCTTTCTGCTCAATGGTAGATACATATCTCTCTGATATAGATAATCTTCCATATCCATCTTCCACAAATGGTAATTTTGGCCATTGAATTTTTCGACCCCAAACCTACCATATTCTGCCATTGCTCCCACTCAAACCAAGAACCCTTCTCTCCTATGAGTTTATCAGCCAAATAGACCTTCGGCTCTGATATATGTTGTTTAAAAAATTATACATTACAGAGCAATGGAACACATAAAATATTGCAGAATATAAACACAGAAAATGCATAAAACAAGAGAGACACAGATATACGTGGTTCACCCAGTTTGGGCTACGCCCACGGAGAAACAACCAGTCCTTATTTTCATATTATCCAACAAAGTAAAGAGAAACAACCTACATCAGATCCGCTGTAACTCCTTATTCACTCTCAATCTTCTCTCTCTTCCTCACTTAGAATACAGATCTACATAGACGCAATACAATTCCCTCATATATAGTGAGGGGTTGCCTTCTAGGGCAAAAAACCCTAAATTAAACACAACTTCTACTATCAGATCTCAGCCTTATGAACGGCCCAAATTGACTATGAAATTAAATTACAAGGAAATTTTACATATATTCTTAGCTTCGGGGGTGCTGCCCCCAATCCCCACGCTAGGGGGGGAATCCCGAAAGGTTGCAGCTACGCCCTAGACCCCCCTGCCGTGAATATTTTATGGGCACCCATTTCAAATTGGGGTCCAATGCAGTGATACCTTTGAATACAAAATATAATTAGGCTCCACACCCAACACAGAGAAGTATTTAAACTCTTGAGAGACATACTCTCCACCATTGTCACTTCTTAAGGCCCTGATCTTCTTTCCTGATTCTTCCTCTACTAAAGCTTTGAACTCACAAAACTTTGAGAAGGTCTAATCCTTCCTCTACATGAAATATATCCAACATTTTCATGGAAAATCATTAATGAAAATCACATAATATCTTTGTTTAGTGGTGGAGGCTGTCGAGAATGGTCCACACACATTTGTATGACTCGCTCCAATATTGCTTCAGATCGACTGTCTCGATCACGAAAGGAATATTTTGAATACTTACCCAAGGTACAACCTTTGCATGTGTCCACTTGCTCAAGTTAACCTTTCAGAAGTCCAGTAGAAATTTGTTGCATTATCTTCAAGGCCCCATGATGCAAGTGGCCCAACCTCCTATGCCATAACTCACCAATATATTGGCTTTGCACCAATTCTACTTTGGAACTCAATGCAACACAATCATCTACTTGTAGCTTGTAGAGATTCTTCACTCGAATCCCAATCCTCTTGGTTTGACCCGTGGCTATGTGTCTCAAGAATTCCTTCCCTTTACTGAAGACTACATCATAACCTTTGTCTTCCAACATTGTGATTGATATCAAGTTTTTCTTCAGTCCAGGCACATACTTTACATCAGTCAGGGTGAGAGGAGCTCCATGCTCCCTCTGAAACACAACCATGCCTTCACCTGAAACACGGTACTTTCCATCATTGCCCATCTCTATGCACATCTTGAGGCCTTTCTCTCCCAAGGTACTAAATAAACTCTTATCGCCAGTCATGTGGAATGAGGCTCCACTATCTAGGTACCAAACACAAACCACCATCAATGAAAGCATACATGTGATGAGGGTAAAATCCAATTTGAACTGAGAGGCTAGTTCCTCACCTTCTGATCCTTTGGAGGATCCCTTCTTAGATTTCTTCAATGGAAAATTAGTTACATAATGGCCCAGCTCATGACAATTAAATCATCCCACTTTAGATTTGTCAATCTTCTTCCCACCATGTGAAGAACTCAATTTAGAATGGGAAACCTTCCCTTTCCCTTTCCTTACCTTACTTGCTAAGGCTATATTTTCTTCATCATCATGCTGAGATGAAGAACCATCTCTATTGCTCCTCCTAATCTCCTCTTGCATCAAATCTGACCACAATCATTCCCAATCTGATAGTTTCTCTCTTCCATTCATTGATTTCTGGTAGCTATGCCAGCTCTTAGGAAGACCGAGGAGAGAAAGACTCACCATATCACCATCATCTGTTGTTATTCCTACACTTCCAAGCTCATCTCTGTAGGTGGTGAGCTTGTTTAAATATGTATAAATAGTGTCGCCCTTTTCACACTTGATTTTCCAGACGCTTGTCCTTGAGTGCTAGTTTCCTCTGGTCGCTGTTGTTCTGATATAGGTCCTTCAATGTCTTCCACATTGAAAACGGAGTCTCCTTCCCATGGAGACTTGAGACAATATGGTCTCGAACACCCTCTAGAAGAATCCTCCTCGCCTTTGCCACACACTTCTTCCATTCCACCAATTCTTGGGCATTAGCTGTTGCTGGCTTGTGTATTTATTGATCAATGAAATCCTTCAAACCATTGTCTTGTAATACTGCTTCCATCCAATCCTTCTATGCTATGTAATTCGATCTACCATCTAGGGCATACTCGATTCTCAAGCCATTGAAATCCATTGGTGAACTTTGAGGTGTGATAAGAATTCAATTTTGTACCTACAATGAAGAACTTTAAACTTTGACTTTGTTCCCTTCTCAATATGATGTTCACAACTTTGATCACCGTTGCTATGATACCATGTAGAAAGTCTCACTGTAGATCACTTAATAATGCAATGTAACTAAAGTAAAATAGTTGATCTACTTATACTATCAAACTTGCAGAAGCTTAATCGATTTTGAGCAAGATCAAACAAAAAAAATGTAACAAAGAAGAATACTTTGGGGAAAGCCTCAACTGAAAACCTTGCTATCTGTATTATCATACAAGTGGAAATATCTCAAGATTACACAAAGCTTTAGCTCTGATAGCTATCCATCTCTGAATACAATCCCTCTCACTTCTCATAGACAAACTAGACAACTCATATGCCTTTCCCTCTGTCCTCCAAGCCTCCTATTTCCTTGCGCTATTTTCCCTAAGTGCTCTTATTGTAACCTTGTGTGACACTGGTCTCACACACTACTGCAACACACTGTAAACTACACAAATCTCAATGAATGAATTCCTTATGCATGCAAGAGATTTTGTTATAGGAAAATTCTTGCAACTGATAGTACACTATCCCTAACTTTACTGTCAACAGGGTCTCTATCTGAACTGACATGCATGAGTTATTTATGAGAGAATATTTAGTTATCTATAGTACACTAGTTTCATGCATGCATGCATTAACTGACTGAACTCACAATTAGTTCCACAAACTATTTGGAACTAATCTAATTGGACTTAACTCAGTTAACTGAGCTAACTAATTACAACTCAAATACAACTCATCCTTATCTCCTTAATTAAGGGATAACTTCCTCAATCAAAGGGATAATTGTTGCATGAATTCACAAAGACTTCATGTTTGAATTTCTCCAACTAATTAACTTAGGATGAATTAATTAATTATTTTTCAAACAACTGATGAGACTAAATTTGAACTTTAATTCTCAAATTTAATTCATGGACAAATTAAAATTGGAATATCTTGAAATGTTATTCTTAGCAATGCTATTTTTAGCATTTCTATTTTTAGCATTTCTTTTTTCTATTTTCAACATATACTTGTTGAGCCTACCTATTGTTCAGGTTTGGATTTGGCTAGGTAGGCATCCGAGGTTTCTTGGGTGGAGCAGAGTGTAGGAGTTGTGGTTGGGTAGGTGGTGGAGGCAATAAGTTAGAGCATTGTTGTATTGGGGCCTCCACCCCTGGAGTGTGTATTCCATTGAGGTTGTGGTGGAGCATAAGGTTGAAATGACTGGATAGTTGGCTGGATGGGAATGATACTAAGATGCATAGGACCAAGGAGGGGGTGTAGACCAGGAAGGATGAGCAGAGGGTCCCCAAGAAGGTATAGTTGTGGTTTGGTTGGGGTTGTAATATGCATGGGATGACCCTTGCATGCCTGCTGGTATGGTCTAGGCCCAAGAGGTCTCATTTATTTAATGTACCAAAGCTACTTAGTGACCCCTTTAGCTCCTTGATATATAGCTTTGAGCTCGGGTAAATAACGACACTTATCTGTGGAGTGGTTTTCTGCACACACCGAGAAAATCTCAATACAGTTCAATGGACATTCATTCCTAGGATGCCTCTTGGTGCATCTAGGACAAAAGATGGCCAAGGCTCTCACTACTTCCTCCTGTTTCCTTTTAATGTTCATGGTGTCCATTTGCAAGGCAAAGGTTTGTAGCATCTCACTTTTGAAATATTCTAGCATGTTTCCAATTTCACCCTTGATGGATGAGTTGGAAGATGATGTATTGGCCATAGGTTTGAATACCACTACTCGTTTTCCTAGCCACCCTAGAACTGTTTCTAAAGAAAATCTTGATATCATCATAGGGTAATTGGTAGATATCTCCTCCTGCTAAAAAATGTAAGGTATCCAAAAGATCCTCTCTTACTCCCCTAAGCAAGACCAGCTTTAGTGATTCAGGGTCAAATGTGCACCTGGCCCTTTTGTAACTGAGCTGGAATATTTCTTTGTAGTCTTCTAAGGATTCATCATGGCCTATGGTCATCCTGAAAATTTCTTCTTTAGTATCCTTTGACCAATAGTAGTCCCAATATTTGCTGTTAAAGGCCTACTGCATCTGAGCCCAAGTTGGGATGCTATCTCTAGGTAAACCCATGAACCAGTGAAATGCTGCATCCTTGAGGGTAGATGGAAATGGTTTTAACTTTTTCTCATCATCTGTATAGTCATAGGTTCAATAGATTATTTCTGGGAAAGCTAGTGTCTTTTTTATTTGCTAGTCCCACTAGGATTGGCAGCTATCCTAGAAACAAACAATCAAAGCAATTTGTGATTTCCTTTATGTAGATAGATAAGAGAGAAGCAAAGGAACCAACCTAGATCTTCCGATAGACTCATTTCTTGATTTCTCTTCCCCTTGATAGAGCTTGCAACTCCTATCCTACTTGTCCCGCTTAGAGAATACTTGTAGAAACAATGTAACAAAACACCATCAAAGCATCTCGATCTATTATATCATAAACAATGCAGAATCAAAAATACATTGACCATACAATGGCATTCGCAAATAACAAGATGCACAAGTACATAGTTGCATGGAGGAAAACTCAAAGAACTTTATTAAAATAGAAGGGAGAATTACAACCTAGCTATCTGATCCAGCATCATCCTCCCAAAATCAAAGCCCTATTCACCTCATGAAAAGCGAGATCACCCCACAATACATTTTTCCTTCTCAAAGACAAACTATCAGCACTTCCTTACAAATTACAAAATTCCATCCTCTCGATCTCTTAGATGAGGGATCCATTTATAGATGTCTACAAGGGTGTGAGTTATCTCTAGGTTTTTTTATTAGTGTCATTCCACTCATAGTTCTTGGTTCCACTTGGAGATTTCTTGGATCTCTTATTCATCCCTTGGTGAATTCAGAGAGGCAAGTGTCATAAGAGAAGTTTCTAGAAGATTCCATGAGCATCCACTTAGCAAATTGTCTTGGACATTTGTCCATCCTCACTCATCACACCCTACAGAAGGCCTCATCAGTATGCATTGCACTTGGCTAGTGTAGCAGTCAGTATGCATCGCACCCTGACAGTGGAGTAGTCAGTATGGTCCAACTGAGGCCAGTTCTGAGTGGTTTTTCAGGTGGAACTTCTAGGGAATGATGTAATCAATTGACTATGATCCTTTAGGGTATGAAACAACACTTTTAGGGGTTAAAGAGCCCTTGGTTTATTGACATATAATATTTGGGTCACAGTGCCCAAATATGTCTATAATAGTTGCCCCCTAAAGCATGAAGTCGTAAATCTTTAGATGTCGAGTGAAATGCTTTATCATGAGGATCCGAGGTATTCGAACTAGAACGTGACCTGTATAAGATACAATAACATACATCATCATCATATTATTTTCATGATCTACCTGAAGTGGGCATTCCCATCCTCAGCTTTATAAATTCATTTTCATGTACATAGAACAGATAATCGTTTGCAGTTGCAGACATGTGATTCTTTATATGTAGAGTCATCATCCCTTAGCTTGGATGATCATCTGTGCAACTTTTATGTACATTTGATGTCTTTATATTCCTGAATATATTGCAGCTCAGATGGATGAAACTAGATCGGGGGTCTTCAAACTTGTTCAATCTTCGCCCGATGTACAAGTCGATCCATGTGAAAATATGTCTTGAAGTCGAACATGGGAAGACATTGCCTGATTACCAGCCAATAATGTATGTTGTTAATAGGTGCGAGAGGAATCACAAATAATGATAATGACCCCCAAGGTACTATAGTACAATTCATGTGGTGTGAATATATGATCCGATGTTGAACACAATGCAAAATCTCTTGATCAAAGGCCATTGATGTAAACCTGTCGCCGGAAGTGAGAAACTTTCCATTGAGGCATGCAAGCTTCAAAGTACTGAACGGGTTGTTTCTAAGTCAAGTTCTTGGATAATGAGCTGATGTTGACAAGAAGTGACCCATCGTAAGAGGGCCTTAATGTATCCCACATCTATGACACAAAACATAGAAAATGATTTTCTGGAGGTGAAAACGATTTGATCATACAAGGTTCACGAATGGCGGTCATGAAAAATGGAGGGTGAAGGTATTGCAATGGATGAGGCATTAACTGGATGGTGAATTCTCTGAATGACTTCTCTTGAACACATCGGCGACACTGAGATGGACTGGTAGCATTAATCCCAAAAGATGGATGGTATGGAGGAACAATGGTGATATAATCGGTGAATGGAATAACCCAAACCAACTTAATCATGGTGATGCAGTAAAAGTGTCATGTTCAAGAGTGACCTACTACCAATAAAGTTCTTCAAGTTTTCTTCCCTTTTTCCCCAGTCATTGTTGACCAGAACCTCTTTATTTTTGTCAATATTGAGGAGGATAACATATGCTTGTTCTATAATTTTCCCTTCAGGCAACCTTGTCGCTATGTTTTAGCAAGCCTAGAGACAGTGAAACTCATTCTTGTCTGGGCAGACAAGTTTGTCGCTATTGTTTTAATGACTTTAATGACAAGGATAGCTCATCCCTTTTCATCTTTAGAGAATTTGAAAAGGGACGAAAAGGAAACTCCAGTAGTTCTTTTTCATAGCATAATCCCTTAAGTCTGAAAAAGAATAAAACAATATGAAAGGGATGAGTTTTCGATAAATTTAGTGAGCCGAAAAAACAAGAACTTGAACTTTTTCATGAGATAATCCCTCAGGTCTAAAAATTTTAAAATATGCAGGATGGATGGCACTTCCAATCACTTTAGCGAGCTAGAAAGGCCAATAGCTCAACAATCTTTTCATATTTAGTGAGTCTGAAAAGAGTTTAAAGTAGACTTGTTTTTTGAGGAACGAGTGGCGTTTATGGTAGCAACTGGTTTCGGGTAATATTGGAACTTCTCAAAACATGGTGATGTGAAGAGGGTGGCTAATAGGACCACTCATTGTAGTTGTTCCTCAAAATGGTAAACAATCAAGTGGAAGTGTATGATTGGCCAAAAAGGATGGAGGTGATGGAAAGAACACAACCAAGGCTCAAAAGGCTAATAGAATGGCAATCACAAAGGTTATTTACTGAAGGTGGGTTCATTTTTTAATGAGCTTGAACTCTGGGGGAACATATGCTCAGTGGCAGGTTTATTTTTTAACGAGCTTGAACTTTGTGGAAACATTTCTCATTGTTCCTTTTTATGTAAGCTAGGAATGAACAAACTAAAAAGCTAAAAAAACTAGAAAGCTAAGGAACTACTAAGGTTAGGTAGGATGGTTTCGTCGATGGAACGGTTCAAACGCTTCCTTTACTTCATCTTCAATGTAGAAAAAGGTGAGTGGTGGATCAGACCAATCACCTAACCTAAGAAGTTGAAAAACTAAAAAGCTAAAAAAATCTAAGAAACCAAAAAATGAAATTGGTCATTTTTCACTTGCATAAAAAGGTTTGCATGCCCCCAGGCATCGAGAAAAGGAGAGTCTCAAGTAACCATATGGGAATCACTATGGTTAAGCAGGTTTGTTTTTGTCAGAGGTTAGACAAAAAAACTTCCTTGGCTTTGTCCACCAATTAGACAAAGGTGAGTGGTGTGTCAAACCAATCACTTAACTTACATGGAAATTCATATGGTAGGATGGTTTCGTCAGTGGTTAGACAAAACACTTCCTTGGCTTTGTTCACAGAGTGGACAAAAGTGAATGGTGTGGGATGGAACTTCCAATCACATAACCTACAGGGAAACCTATCTTTTCAACTGGGTTCATCCACCAAATGGACAAGGGTACATGCCCCCTAAGCTTTGTTACATTCACCAGACTACTTGCTACAATCAGGTGGATAGAATGAAGGTTGAAGAGACACTCTTGATGAAAAGAGACCATTTAGGGATGATGTTTGACTTGGAGCTATGTTTGAACCAGGAAATGAAAGCTGGTCAATAAGCTAGACAATTTTGCCTTCATGTGGGAAACACATCACTTGAAATAGTGTGGAAACCATAGCTTCCATGCTATAAACATAGTCACATCCAAGGAGTAGATTGTAACCTAATGGCCCTTGGACTACCATCACGTTCAAGCAAACGGTTTTCCTTCTCAAATTTATCGACAACTTAGGAAGTATCCCTAATGGTCGAGTGGTTCCTTTGCTAAAGCCTGACAAATTCTATGTAACAGGCATAAGCGATGGCGAACCAAGCGCTTTCCAAGAAGTTGAGGAAAGGATACCCACTGAAGCCCCTTAATCTATGATAGTTCTAGACACGATCATTTTGTAAGCTTGTACTATGATCTAGAATGGTACATTAGAAGGAAGGTGGGATCTCGCAAGTTGATTCCAATCGAAGGAAGCGACTAGACTACTTGGAGGGGGTACTGAATAAACGGTTGAATGAACCCCTTTAGTAGCCAGAACTAGGGGATTCTCTTCCTGTTGTGAAGGAAGGGACGAATTTCCCCCAAGTTCATCAGACTCTAAAGTAACAAAAAGGATTTGGACAATATCGTTCTCACTCTCTTTAAGAATGGTATCATTTGAAGGTGGACCTTCTGAAGGTAAAACTGGGTTGACTGCCATCTCGAGCTGTTGACTTTCGTTCGATATGGCCTTAGAAGATTCTCTTTCAACGATAGGTGTTTCGACCAATGATTGAGTTATATCAGTCAGATTTTCAACTAGTAAAGGACTGGAGGTGAGTTTCTTGTATCGAAATGGAAGTCATTGCAGTGAAGCAGGATAGTTATGTAAGACTCTTTTGGCCTCATCTAAAAAAGGACAATGGGGAAGCTGATGGTCCCCTTCACATAATCCACATGGAACTTTGACCTTTCCTTTCTGTCCAGGAACGTCATTTTCACTAGTTGATGGTGTTCTGTCAACATGATCACCAGAGGTTGATGACACCGAATGGTGCGAATGGAGAGACCATTCTCTCGAGGTCCGCGGAATGCAAGGACAATCTCAATGAAAATGGTTTCCTATACAAATTACACAAGGATATCTGGTAGATTTAGTGTGTGGATTTTTACCAGATGATTCATGGTTGACCCTTGCTTAGTTAACTTCTTCTTCTTCTTCTCCTTCCCTTTCTTCTTCTTCTCAGCTAATTGATTACTAGTATCACTATTTTCACCAAGCGAAGAGGAAGAAGGGGAGGCAGAAACAAATGAAGTAGAAGGTGAAGAGTCAACTTCAGTATCAAATGGTTGTTGATTCGATTACTGAGGAATCACGGTGTTTTGAATGATAGAGGTTGAGAATAGCCATAATGACAGACCAATTGTGATTCCTGGAAGGGACAATGTGGCCATGTATGGAGCACCAATATTTCCCCAAGAAGAAAATGGACTAGGATTCCCCTCAAGAGGGATCCCTTGATTGGTGGATTTCATTATCTCAACCTAAGACCAATGAAGGAACAGGGATGTTATTCTAAATTAATAAATTTTAATGACGCTTTGACACAACTTTGCTTTTTCAATTTTTAAGAGTCAAGAAAAAGCTAAAGATGACTCTAGTCGCCTTTGATTTTTAATGAGCCTGAAGTGACAAGTGCTCAGATGGACCTTTTCTTTTAAGGAGTCAAAAAGGAATGAAAGTGAAAACTCTAGAAAGCTAGATAGAGGGATTACCAAACCAATCGTAAAACTGCAATATACACCTTAGTGATAAATTAAAGAGAAATTACCAAGGACTTATGTATGGTAGTCAATCTTCCCAAATGCTGTGTTCAGTGCATTGCGATAGATAGGGTGGAAGACACGACTTCCTATGGATAAAGGATATAAGCCTATTGTGGTCTCCCAATATATACTCAATGGTATAGGGAGCATAAGTCCATCCTAGTACTTGTCGTATCAAAGAGGAGGAATCACTCACCTTCGATGAAAACGGTAGTTACTAGATTTTACAACGCTAGAACACGTCTCTAGCCTAGACCTCTAGATGTGTTGTGTTAGATTTGAAAGAGTTGTTAAGTTCATTGAGATTTATTTTAGAGTTGATCTTGTTTAGAATTTTTCCTTTCAAGGTTAACCGCGTGATGTAGATGTAAAATTCCTAAATATGCAATCTAAAATGATAAACAATCATTGTTTATTTTTAGCAATGAAAATCCTAGCTACTAAGGAAAGAAGATTACGATTCTTTCAAATAAAGAGAAAAGAGCACACACTAAATGCACTTTTCCTAAATCATTTTTCATAGACAGTCTAAATGCAAATGCAAATGCATGTATTTGTTTTTCATTCCCCTTAATGTGAATAATGCCAAAAGGAAAACTAATATAGATCTGAACTATTTTCTTCAAGGCGACATTTCTCTTTCAAAATGAAAGGAAGACTAAACGACACTTTTTGATTTCGAATAGAAAAATGCTTTTGAAACTTCAAACATTAAAAATTCAAATCAAATACATGACAAAAAGTTCAATCAACTATCTAGAGAAGGAATACTTTACGACACTTCTCTTTTTTGACAAAAAACGATAGCTACGACATTTTCTGCACCAAGAAGACAGTTTGATTTAAGCAACTTTTCGATGAAGGACTATAAATGATGGACAAATACATAAAAACATGTACTAATACTAATCAATGGAGGCTAATATATGTAATGCAACAAGGCTTCAACAATGAGATATTGTTCATAAGCAGCAAAAAAATCATATAGCGCTGAAAACAAGGACAAAAAACCCAAATTTCAAGGAGAGAAATAGGATTACTCAGTCATCGCACCTGTGCTTCATAGAAATAGGGATGTATCTCACCTACTACACATGGGAGGTGTGATGCATACTAGCTTCCAGTTACAGACAGTGCGATGGGCTAGGGAGCACAACTGACATGGGTTTTGGCTCAAATTTGTAGCTACTTTCAGTGAGTTAAGCTGAGCTATGTTGGACAGTAAATAAAAACGTATGGGGGTACAATCTTGGGAGGTTAATGAGCTACCAAGAGTGCATCTAGAATTTTTATAAGTTAGATGTTCAGTTCATAAATTAAACCAGAGATTGACTAAAGCAGCATTCATCTACTTTGCAATTGTAGAGCAAGAGCAGTTCGAAGGCTATCTGGCTAACTTCAAGCTCTGTCTATAGTTTATAAAACAAACAATCAATAACAAACAAACAAAATAATCAATCCCCAGCAGAGTCATGATTTTGTTTCTGGGAAAACTAGTGCCTTTCTACTAGTCCCACTAGGATTGGTAGCTATCCTAGAAACAAACAATCAAAGCAATTTGCAATTTCCTTTATGTATGATAGATAAGAGAGAAGAAAAGGGACCAACCTGTATCTTCTGCTTGACTCGTTGCTTGATTTATCTCTCCCTCAATAGAGCTTGCAACTCCTCTCCTACTTGTCCCTCTTAGAGAATACCTGTAGAAACAACGTAACCAAACACCATCAAAGCATCTCGATCTATTATATCATAAACAGTGTAGAATAAAAAAACACATTGAACATACAATGGCATTTGCAAATAACAAGATTCACAAGTACACAGTTGCATGGAGGAAAACTCAAAGAACTTTATTAAAATATAAGGGAGAATTACAACCTGGCTGTCTAGTCTAGCATCATCCTCCCAAAATCAAAGCCCTCTTCACCTCATGAAAAGCAAGATCACCCCACAATACAATGTTCCTTCTCAAAGACAAACTATCAACACTTCCTTACAAATTACAAAACTCCAGCCTCTCAATCTCTCAGATGAGGGATCCATTTATAGATGTCTGCAAGGGTGTGAGTCATCTCTAGGTTTTTGATTAGTGTCATTCCACTCATAGTTCTTGGTTCCACTTGGAAATTTCTGGGATCCCTTACTCATCCCTGGGCGAATTCAGAGAGGCAAGTGTCATAAGAGAAGTTTCTAGAAAATTCCATGAGCATCCACTTAGCAAACTATCTTAGACATTTGTCCATTCTCACTCTTCACACCCTATAGAAGGCCTCATCAGTATGCATCACACCTGGCTAGTGTAGCAATCAGTATGCATCGTACACTGAAAGTGGAGCAGTTAGTATGGTCCAGTTTTGGCTAGTTCTGAGTGGTTTTTCAGGTGGAACTTCTGGGAAATGATGTAATTAGGTGACTATGATCCTTTATGGTATGAAACAACACTTTTGGGGGTTAAATAGCCCTTGGTTTATCGACATATAAGATTGGGGTTGTAGTGCCCAAATATGTCTATAAAACATAAAACAAAAAACTCAAACAAGAAAGTGTTGGGGTCCTTTGTGGTCAGACCATGGAAATGAGGTAGGGCAGAGGGGCTTATATTTTTCATCTCAGTTTCCCCATTGGTTTCCCTAATGGGGAAGGCACCCTCAACTCTCTCTCTATTCCCTATATCATTTTGGTTTTCAACCATTGGTTCAGTATGAATGGTTTCCTCTTCTTCTTCTTCCCCTTTAGGTTCTTCGAATATGTCAGGTTGCTCACTTAAGGGTTCCTCTAGTTCACAACCACCGAAGAAGAGAGAAGGTTGGCTATTGGATGCAATGGGGGTATTTTTCAAAAATTTCCCTAATTTGTCCTTATTCTTACGTGGCATGAAAGGAAATATTTTTGGGTTGGTTTCGTATTATTTTTAAAACTTGGAAAGTACTTGCAGAATTGAAATCGCTGATTGAATGAAAATTACTAATAGAATGAATAAGCTATTTTTTGAATTGAAATCCTATTTGCAGAATCGAAGGGAAAGCAGATAATGAAAAATGAAGGAAAGGAAATAGCTAGATTACTTTTGCAGAAATAAACTAATGGCAGAATATTGAAGACAATAAATGGAACAAAAGAAAGCAATAATCACATTCTACTCAAACACATCCCCGAAAATGGCACCAAAAAGTGATGAGTGCCAGTATTGCAGTAAGGATGTTGCAACTGTTGGGCTACCAACTTTACTTATCAACTCAGGGTTCGTACAAACTTGGAGGTGACAGTGTTGTATGCATAAGTAAAAGTGATGGTTTTGCCTATTGTCACTATTCAGTTAGCGAGAGACCATTGGGGTTCCAAGCCAGACTTCTATAGATTCAAAAGAAGCTTGATTCGTTGATGGGAGAAGGGAAAATCTACTCTAAGAGAGTTACTCTACTACAGTAATGGAAAAAAACCAACATGTAATGATAAACCATACCATACCCTAATTGACCATTTAAGAAGCCATGCTAAGCAGAATTGCTAAATCAACACTAAACAAATGCTACTATCAAAGTTGCAAAAGTAAAAAGCATCAAACAACACTAATGTGCAAGCAAAGAAACTAAACTAAATCTACTTTCACTTTTTTTAATTTTTTAAGAAAAATAAAATATGTAAACTAATTGTTCTTGTGGATGTGACAAGTGGATGGAAGGTGTTTAAGGATGGATAGAAGGTTTGTGAAGTGGTTGGATGGTGTGGAGGGGTCCTAGGAGGATTTTTGTGACTTATTAGAGGTTTCCCATCAATTCGGCCTCAAATCAGGTCGTTTCAGCAAAACCTTTAGGATGTCCTAGAAACCTATAGGATGATACTGTAGGAATTACAGAGTACAAACGAGAGCTAATTGTGAGGTGTTGGAGGTGTTGGGAAGCTTGGGAAAGGTGTGTGATTGATGGAATGGAGTGTTAGAAGGTCTAGGAGCACTTAGGAGTCAATATCCAAGATACGAGATGGTTAGATTCACTCAATGTATCTAGGGGAAGTTCAATGAAAAATGATGAAAAAATAGTGAGGGTGATGGTGAAACAATGAATAGCTAAGGTGGATGAAGTGGAAGGTGGTTGTTGGTGATGAAGTCTTGGTCTCCTCTTGAAGTACTTTCTCTGTTTAAAACATGTGTGTCTTCCAAGAACTATGCAACAAGATACATTTTCATAAACTAGAAAAGCATGAATCAATTGCCTATATTATGCATGAAGAAAGTTGCTAAAGGGAATGAAAGCATGAGTGATATCTTATTTCATAAATGGAGATGGAAAAATAAGACAATGAAATCTTCCTCGCAAGATGAACCAAATACTAAATTGAAGACAACAAACTCCAAAGCTCATACAAGAACTAGAAATCTATGTTTTTGGTGCTATTGAAGGGTCCCTTCGTCAAGTCATGGTCCTAGAGGGAGGAAGTGAGGCTGAGACACCTGCTGAAAACCTTGTGATGATATTTTTTCTCCTTTCTAACTTGCTACTTCAAAGAAGGCACAAATGGAAGCAAACTATCACACAACCAATCTAATCTACATTGCTGTAATGGAAATACATCTACTAAGAAAGTGAACAATTAAGCTATGAATCTACACTAGCATACATGTACAATAAAGAGGACTCTTGGATGCTAGGTTTGTGTCCTAACCCAAGAGGTTTAGCCCGTTGAGTTAACTCAGTGCTAGCTCAAAACAAAACTTCTTCTTATTACCAAAACCACAAGTTACATCAAAAAATTGTCATGAGTCTTGCACCTCAAAAATAGAGTAATGTTTTACAATAAAAATATGAATCCTACTGAGGTCTTAGGCCTCTCTACTTATACATCTAAAGTATCAAATGATTTCCTTAAAATTATGGAGTCTCAGCTCCCAAACATGAGATAAACTGGTTCTTTGTATTTCACTTGCTCGACTGCCTTCTAGTCCTCATGATTTGGTTGTTTTCATTTCGAGCTGATGGAGGAATATTCAAATGGAGGGGTAGTAAATGAGGAGGATTTACCTCCTATAATCCCTCTCCCTTGTCCCATTCTAGTTTTGACCTTGGTCTTTGCAAAAATTATTTGTTTTTATCCTTTAATCTTGCATTAAATGCACATTTGACGACAAGGCAAAATATCCAACTCTAATTCATCTCATAAACAAAATATAATCAAAAGTATGCAATAAGTTATGAGAATAGTTGGTTTTACTAAGCTAGGAGGTGAATTAGGGCCCATATAATTACTCAATGATGAGGCTCATCAATAAGGCTCAAGATGACCATTACTTGTGAAGCATCAAAATTACTAGACTCATGGGAATTGATTTAATTGTTGGAATTGCCTTATTTTATGCTTAATTGCTATGGACTTGAATTGATGTTTTCTTTGATTATTGTCTTTTGATTATTTAATTCATCATGGCCAAGTTATTAAGCTTTGTGATTTTATGACTATTGTCATGAATCCCTTTCTTTTTCTGATTTCCCCTTCTTCCTTTGTATTTTTCCTTTCATTATTCATGTTTTTTGTAGAGGGCTTCAGAACATTGCATGGCAAGGAAGGAAGGCCACAGGGCTCTATAAAGGGAACTATGGAGGCCCTATGCATAAATAAAGAACATGAGAAAAATGTGAAAGGTTGAACCTAAGTGGTGGGTCAAGAAAGACCATCACTGGTGTTAATTGCAACATCACTCCTAGATATGACAACAATATAAGGGATTCTTTAAACTTTGATTTTAATTGACATGTAGTTATCCATGACTAATTGAATGGAAATATGATAGTCAAATAGGTTGGTTTTTCCCATGTGTATAATAGAGAGCAATATGGTAACCATGAAAATGGCTTAAGAAAAGGTTCTCTTTACCTTGATTCTAATTATATAATAAAATGTATTTCATTGTTATGTTCATATGTATAAATTCCATTGTGTGTGACAACGTATCATAGGGAATCATTCTTATGGAAGAATGACTCTATAAATTTAATTTATGCAAGTGTAAATGGATATATGGGATGACATGATAACTTCTCCAATGAGATTCCTGATTGAAACATGAATTGATAGGGTAGGGAAGCCCTGTCTAACCAATTATTTTAAATAAGAATATGATTCTATATGCTCATGTTGTTTCATGCAGATGACAAGGTAAGGTTGATAGTTATCGTAGAATTTATACTAATTAATAATTAGAATCCTAGATAGTAGGATTGGGTATTGTTGATGGTGCTGGACCCTCCAACATTTAGAGGATCTCCCGGGTATGAAGTCCCAACTAGACCTCACACTGTTTGGTGTAGGATTTCCATCTGGCATGATGGTCTGATTTCCATTATCTTAAATGGTTTCCTTAGCTCTTGCTTGTTAGCACAAGAGAGTGGTCTACTTTGTCTTTGAGGTTCACATGCCTGGTGAATGATAGTGTTACTTGTGTCAAGGTTCTTTCACTGCAGAGAGAGAGGATGGAAGTGAGTCTCTAGTAGATGGGGAAAAAGTCCCAAATCTGTCAAAAACACAAAACACAACAAGACATGTATAGGTTCCGGAGGAGCAATCCACACGGATGTGGCAGCCACAACACACATGGGAATATAGCACGTAAAACACACAACAGAGCATCCCACGTGAGTGCAACGGTCATTATAACAAGTTTATGTGAAAGGTTTTGTCTAATGTCTGGTGATGCAACCCACGCGATCAGGACAACATTAACAACTTATACAACACATTTTCATCAATATATGCATTAGAGAAAACAAAAGAGTTCAATTTTTTTAACACAGTTTAAAGAAACATGCATTACAAGTGTTCAATATTAGTTCTTACAACAGTGACAATACATGTGTGAAAATGTGTTGACCTATTATCAGGCTTTTGAATTAAGAAAAATTTCGAAGATGCATCGGTACACCATACATCACTAACCATGTGAAAGGGGCATTGGAGCAATTGTTTGCTCTTCAAAGAAAATACTACAGATTCTCAAGGCTATGTGGGAGGAGCCAAGGTGAAAATTGCTTTACATATACAAATGAGGGGGTATTTATAGCCAAGGACAAAACTGGCCCTTGTGATTATTCGACTTCCCTCATGACTATTTGACTTATTTAACTCTTCAGCTTTACATGACTCTTTGTATGACATGTGGGTGTCTTGCACTTCCATGTTACATTACATTGATCTACACAGTATGGCTCATAGTAGTGATGTGGCCAACATGACTCATGACACAACTCAACATGATAGTGCTGGTATGTCCATGCTCCTAGTGGTTTCCATGTCAAGCTATAGTCTTGCTGAGTGATGGATGTGCTCTTGGTGTATCACAACTTCACCTCCACATGGCAAGGTGTGCGAAGTCTTCAATGGTCGTGGTGTTCACTTGATGTTGCATGTGCACATTGCTCCTTTTCTTGTACTTTGGCATTCTTGACATGTTCATCTGTTTGTGAGAACTTCTCCTTGCATGTTTGTCTGTTCACAAAAAATTCTCTACGTATGCTTCGTTAATTTGTTTGTTTGTGAACACATCTCCTTGCATATACTCTCCTTGTTCATCCCATTCTTTATTGCATCATGTCTTATCCATATACATGTATCTACAATCACTCATGAAGAGACGACATCAAATCCATAAACCTCCTAGTCTACCATGGTGCATTTTTATTCAATTTCGGATACAGGTGGATGGGAGAGAGGATAAGGCTATGAAATTGTGCAAGGTAAGTTTCAAGCTGGGATGAGGGCTCTAGTTACTACTGGTGAAAATTATGCAGAAGACACTAGGAGACTAAGATGGACAATCCTGATCACCAGTGATTGCCTGTGAGATCTGGTTCAGTTGGAGGGAAGATTTGCGCAATTTCTGGAGGGAATATTTGCGCAATTTCCGGAGGGAAGCAGTGAGGTCACCAAAGGGTCTTGGAAACAAAAAATACACAATTCCTGGAGGGAGGAAGAAGCAGGTTACAGGAAGCTTGGCAAGAAAAAAGTGCAATCCATGGAGGGAGGAAGAAGTGGGCTTGCAGGAGGTTTGGCAAAAAAAAATATGCAATTCCTGGAGGGAGTTGGCAGTGGGCTACAACATGCTTGCTGAGAAAAATTACACATTTTTTCTAGGGAACTGGCTATGGGTTGTAGGGTTGCTGGTGACAAAAACTATGTAGTTGCTGGTAGGTTGACCTACTGAACACCTCTACACAGTTTCTGAGCTGAGCGGGATGTTGGGCAGTTGAGGACCTTGCTCATGAAATCTGCACAGATTTCTGGGTGAGCAGCCTGTCGGCTGACTAGGTGGTTGGCTAGAAAAACTACACAATCTTTTGAGGGAGCCAAGGACGAACATTGGGTGTCTATTCGGCATCTCTACACAATTTTCTCAGACATTGGAGCAAGCAAGGTCTATGGCTTTTGCACAATTTTTGAGTGGCGTGAGTCCAAGGGTCATTGCTTGGTCAAACTCTCCAATTAACTAACATGAGGGTTGGTTGATCAGCTTGTGGATAGTGCAGATTGAAATGACTTGTTGGACACTTCTACATTGTTCTGGGTGACAGAAGGTCGAGTCAATTCTAAGGTGGAGGTCTGACTATTAGAGGGTGATCCGGTCATTAGAAATTAAGCAAAATGGCTGAGTGTGTGAGTGAGTGAACTTGTGCATACGTGACGTTCGAACACACACTCAACATGACTTGATGAAAAGAGACCTCAAACCATCAAGACAACATACTCAATGTCATTGACCGATGGTGTGAGTGACAAGTGCGACACTTGTGATAGATTGTTGAATGACCATGACAATGCTTGCATGACAGTGCATACAACATTGTGTGTGAGTGTGATAGATGTGATCATGGTGAACACAACTCAAAAACAACCTTCAACATCACCAAAATGAGGTAGTAAGCATGACATAGCAATCAACATGCGGAAGAAGAAAGTTTGTCGAACAAGTGAAAAAGAAGGAAGACATGTAGCTGAAACACATGAGATGACTTTTCATGTTTGCACACATCCATGCTACTAAGGAAAATGTGATATGACAATGACAAGTAGTCCTACAGACTCAACTAAGAGGTGTACTTCAAAAGGTGTTTCATAGTTACCATACTTACCCTCAAGATGATCATGCATCCGATGGAGTTTGGATGTGGTCCTGATCTTTTCCATTACTCGATACCTTGGTCCTTCCCCTCAACTGCTTGGAAGCTATTTCAACATTTCACCTTCTCCTATAGCCACTAAGAAGTAGAACTATGCAATTTTAGTTAATAGTGATTGTTTCCGGGATGAGACCCTAGGAGGCCCATCTATGCAGCTTTTGCATGCAAGAGAGACAAGGAAGATTGGACAACATTACACAGTTTTGAGGCTTAGGGCACTGTTGTGGGATAGGGGTCCTAAAATAAAACCTTTGTGTAATTTCCGAGTGCAGTGCAACTAGACTACTCTACACATTTCTAGAGAGCACTATTGGCTGCTTGACTTCTCTACATATTTTTGGAGAGCAGTGTTGGTTGGGGTCTCTATATGTTGTGGCATTTTAGCAGGAAAGGGAGGAATCTTGATGGTTGCAGAAGAAAAGTGCACAATTCAGGGAAGCTGGATGAGGCTAGGTTTCTCAAGAAAAAGGCTAAGTGTGAGATTGGTGAAACATAGGTGTACGTGACAGGACTTGACTGTGATCACACATGGACACTTAGTGACACAACATAGACCATCCAGAATGCATAAGACATAATTTTATTGATGCAACAACCTTTGTGACAAGAGTGCATGAGTTGAGGGTGGAACATGTCTATGTGATGATGACCACTCATATGCACACTATTCACTTAAAGCAAGACAACATTCCCTTTGCATGAAAAACAACAACCCCTATGCCCGAAAATGATAAATGTTGCATAAAGATGAGAATGCGGAAAACTCTTAGGATCAAGGAGGGGATCTTGAAATCATCATCTTACCAACAAGGAACCAAAGGTAATTGAACACAGGATCTGAGGTATGCTCTGAAATTTGCATGCGAGCCAAAATTTTGGAGGGTGGTTGTAGTTGCTACAACAACTACGTACTCCACTAAGTGTTATGTTGATGCTATAAGAGAGTATGGGGAAGTAAAGAAGCTCTGGTGATAGCATAGTTGAGAAACCCCTGAGGCTTTTTGGACGATAATCATAGAGTAAAATTAGATGATAGCATGTCTAAGAAACTTACAAGGCTTGCTGGTTGATAATCACTGAGCAATGGTTGTACCTTATAGGGTTGATAAATCCACTAGATACTATGATGGTTAATAACTTCTAAGTGGTGGATTCATGCAAGGCTAGTGGATTGAAAACACCTAATGTGGTTCCATGGGATAGGGCTAAGAACACAGGTAGAAATTCCGCTAAGTTGCTAAAGAGTGCACTCTTGATCCTTAAAAGGTAACTCATATGATATATAATCCTTACTAATAACTATATCTCTCTCTCCAAGGTTGAACTAAGACTCCATATGCTTTACATAAACCTCTGCACTGATTTGTAACCATTGGGGTGTAACAGCTAGGAGATGTTGAGAATGCTTGATAAATGGGCATGCTAATAACTAATTTGTATCCACTATGGTGTTACATGGAGGAGTTATTGATAACATATGATAAATGGGCTTGTTAATGATCAATTTGTTGCCACTAGGATGTAACAACTAGGAGTTGTTGAGAACCCCTGATAAATGGGGTTCTCTTGTTAATGGTTGATTTGTAGCCAATGTGTTGTAACAACTAGGAGTTGCTGAGAGCACCTGATAAGTGGGTTTTGTTAAAGATATGTGTGTGAACGGTTGAACAAGCATTCAAAGGACAAGGAAAGTGTAAGGACTATGGACACCACATATCTCCACAATGGTATGATATTGTCCACTTTGGGCCTAAGCCCTCATGGATTTGCTTTTGGACTTACCCCAAAAGGCCTCATACCAATGGAGATATTTGTCCATCCTTATATACCATGATCCTCCCCACTTCTAGTCAATGTGGGACTTTGGTCGTATACCCAACAATCCTCCCCTCGAACAAAGGA
>APFE030602264.1:315720-346458 GCA_000404065.3 Pinus taeda | reverse complement strand
ATGCGTTGGAAGCACATGCCTTACATGGAACACCACCTGCCTCGAGAGCTTGCTCTATCCCAGGTCAACTCCTCTTCACCGTGTTGGGACCAGGACATGTCCATGAAGAATCCAGAGCACACCACCTGTCTAACTGAGCTCATCCACGAATCCCATCGTAATATTACTGGGGCCCACCACCTTTGTTCGGCATTCCAAGGATTCATCCACTTGGCTAACTACAGGGCGTGGCTATGATACCACTTGTAAGGACTCTGGACACCACATATCTCCAAAATGGTATGATATTGTCCACTTTGGGCCTAAGCCCTCATGGATTTGTTTTTGGGCTTTATTCCAAAAGGCCTCATACCAATGGAGATATTTGTCCATCCTTATATACCCATGATCCTCCCCACTTCTAGTCAATGTGGGACTTTGGTCGTATACCCAACAGAAAGAGGTATAATCTAAAAAATTTCATTTTTTCTTTGATGAATCTCATGAAAAATTGTATGCCATATTACAGGAAGGGATGCGAATTTCCAGTTGGGGTGAACAAATTTTATTGAAAAGAGGATCACAAAAACATTAAGCTATTAAACAACACAATAGATCTACTAAAATATGGTCAAGTTAATGGGTATATTTATATCAATATATCTATATCTATCTATCTATCTATCTATCTATCTATCTATCTATATATATATATATATATATATATATATATATATATATATATATATATATTATATATATATATATATATATATATATAATATATATATATATATATATATATAGAGATATATATATATTGTGTGTGTGTGTGTGTGTGTGTTTGTGTGTGTCCATTAAGTTGTTGGAAAAGGGATTGAGTATGTGATTTGTAAATGTTGTATATAGTTATGTGTATAAAGCTCCATCTCAAATGTGCTTTTTTAAGTGGTTTTTAAACACAGATGATGGTGTTCCATTTAACGGGGAGGGCATTATGACATCCCCTAACTAACATTTCCCTCTTTTGAAAATAATTATAATTACACTAAACCATCTAAGAAGGGACACAGATTTCATGGCTTGAGGAAGGGGGTTTTCTCTAGGAAATGGTTGTTATTTAAACACCAATCCTCATTGGTTGAAAGTAATTAAATGTGTTAATTATGCATTGAATTCAACTGAAAATGGAAGGGATGGTCCAATTTTCCTTCAACCCAAACAACAAGCAAAGAAAAGGAAAAAAATTCTGAGCTGCATGGGTGGCGTTGTCAAGGGATGACTATTTTGAAACTTATAGAGGAAGGATGGTAGTTAATACATTGGTGAGGAAGGGGACACATGCTCCCTTTAGGGGATTTGTGAAGGATTACATGTTGTATCTCTCAAGTGCTCCCTGGGGAACAAGGTGGGGGGGGGGGGGAGGAATTGGAATAACATGAAAAAATTAGAACTACAATGTGTGTGATAATGCAAAAGGGAAAAGGAGATCAAGAGGTATCTAATGCTAAAGGAAATCCTGGGAAGAAGGGTGCATGGATGAGAAGCCTTTGTAATGAATCTTGTTATGTGAATGGTTAAGAGAACACAATTTGCTTGTAAGGATGAGGAGCCTTCCTAATAGGTGTGTTGGAGTTCTTTTCATTGTGGAATATTGGCATGAATATATGTGTGTCTGAAAAGTGTGATTTATAAGGCACTCAGCTAGTGAATGAAGGCAACAGTGGCCTTGTGACATCCTATTTAAACAATGTTGGTTGGCTAGAAACACTCAAAACTATCCCACTTCAAGATTTGGAATCTAGATTAGGGGTATCAGTTGCAAGTAAATATTGGTTGTAGTTGTCTATGGTTGGGTAGAGGGTTATAGTCCTAGGCTTAGTTTCCCAAAATATTTATATGATAAGTGTTCTTTATGTAATTTCCATGATAATTAAAATGTGATACATTTTTCTTTTAAATGGTGATATTGTGTAAATTATATGATTGTGTTACTATTATTCACATAATCAGATAATGTGTTGCATAATGTAGGAATTTCCATTGTATGTGATAATGTTGAGGAGGTCCTCCTTTAATATTCTTATTGACCTGTGATTTTATATGAGGGACACCCTTGAATATTCGGTGATGCACACCCTGATGAGTGGACGTACACTTCCATTTTACTCTAGATTAAATATTAAATATTTGTACGTTGTGTGGTATAAAGAATGTCTTCTTGAGTATGAATGACTTGATTTTATGTCCCTGTACTTCATGCAAGGTTGTATCTCTTCTATGCATTCTTTGACATGAATTTTCCCTAAGGTTAGGATTCATGTTTCATATGTTTCCCTAGTGTTGAGATGATGTGGTAAAACCTTGCTTGAATCATTGGTTATAGCCTTGTGTTGAATGTTGTTGGCACCCTATATGGGGTAATCATCCATGGGTCCTTGCTAATAGCCATGTTTCTTAAGAACCCATTACAAGCTCTGCTTCTTCGTCCATCATATAGTTATTTCCCATGTAGGTGCACATAATTACATGTATGTATGTCATAAGCCTTTTGTTGCATTGTGGTGTGCAATGTGAGCATTGGAGGCCCTTTAGGAATCTCCAAGCTTGTATCAAAAGGTAACTAACAACCATCGATGCAACTATGCTTGGAATTCCTTGTCCCTAAAAATCAAGTGCTTGTAATCCTGCAATATTATCTATTATGTGCCTATCCATAAGGCTCTTTCTTGTATTCAGTCCTACAAGAAGGATTCCTTATTTCCTTTAAGAGTGTTGATCTCTTTGTGGCCTTTTTGGCATCATGTGCTTCATGGCAACTATAATATGGTTGTGGTGTTTGTTGGGTCCTTGAATGAGATCTATAGATCTCTGTGTTGAGATCTTAGATCCAAGTAAAATATAGGATACCCTAGGAACTGTAAATCCTTGAGGGAGAGGATAGATAAGTCATTGGATTGTATAGACAAGTCGCTAACCAATGTTCTCCACTATAGACATTGTAAAACTAGAGAGGGTAACTTTAACGTAAGCTCAAGAGGGATAGCACTAGTGGGTGCCTTAGTAAACTATAATGGCCACGGTAGGACTCTAGTGCAAGTCCATACATTTGTAGAACCACCACAGTTGGGTCATGTTAGAACTCCTTTGTGAATGGTGCATAGTGCAAGAAGGGAGAAAACCCTTATGAAAACAACTAGATGCAAGAACACATTTTTACCTTATGGCCCAAGTTTTGGTCAGAAACTTCAACGATGTGCTATGGGTGAAACCTTACCAAGAGTGGTGCTACTATAAACTCAGGCACAAACTTAACCTTATAGCCTCAGCTAGTTAACCTTATCTACATGGTCTGACAAGAAACCTCATTGTGGATGTGGTACGTTGAATGTTCTAATTATGATCTATCACAAAAGGGATGAGTGGAAGGATGACACACCTGGGACTTTTAATCTTAAAAGATATATCTTGGAGGCTATTCCCCAGATGTATGAAATGGAGTAAAAATCAAGGTGCACTGGGAGTTTAGTCACAAAAAAGAAGCTGGGAGTTTTAGCAGGGATAATGAAATCAGAAGACATAGATTTGGCCAACTATTGATAGTCTGTCAAATCATACAGAAGGCCTAATCCTAGAGGTTCATCCTAGAGGAAAACAAAGGCACACCAAGAGTTTTAACCAGGTTGACAAAGCTTATAGTTTTATCGAGGAGACGTAGATTCTGTGGACTGTTGATAGTCTATGAAATCATTATGAAGGCCTGATTCTAGAAGGTCCACCATGGAGGAAAAATAAGGTGCAACATATTTTTAGCTGGGATAACATACCCGAAAGATGGAGATTCTTTTGGTCATTGAAATTCTATCAAATCATCCTAGAGGCTTGATCCCAAAAGGTCCACCGTAGAGGAAAAACAAAGTCGTGTTGGGAAATTATCCGAGATAATGGAGGCTTGATCTTGGAAGGTTCACCTCAAAGGAAAACAAAGGTGTGCCTGGAGGTTTGGCCTAGAAAACAGAGTCGGGAGATAAATATTCTATCAATTGTTGATAATTCTATCAAATAACGATAGGCATGACCAAGACTTCGTTTTTCAATGATTTGAGGTGTTTTGGTGACCATGGGCCTATGGGCTATTAACAAAGAAAAATGAAATATTGGTAAGTGGGTAAAAGACTTCAGGCTATATACAAAGCACTGCATGCATAATAGAAAGGGCTTAATTATTATGGATATAAATGGGTTAGTAGCCATTAGTAATTTTCCATGTTGCATTGGGAGGTTAGCCAAGGGGTATGGCCCCATGGTTTCCATGTGGCTAAGGAAATGATGTGGCATATCTAATTCACCAAAACTATAATGGGTACCTCTCTTGATCTAGAGATCGAATTTAGGTAAAGTTTTATATCACCAGATTCATCTTGAAAAGACAAAAACAATGGTGATACTTATTTCTAGTTCTGAATACAAAACAAAAATACTATCCCATCTCTCTAACTGTTTATAAGGGAGACTAGATTAGGAAGTGAACACTTTTCACCGAGGTTAAGGTGGGGGGTGTTTACAAATAAGATGTAAATAAATATATTTATCAAGAGTTACTTCTCACCATTAATTTTGTTTTCCTCAAAATTATGTAAGTGTCTAGTGGTTACTACCTGTTGAGAAGTGCAACAAGAAAGTCTCAAGTTAACTTTGCATTGGTCAAATTGAGAAAATTTGAATTTTTACATGAGAAAACAACTTAGATGTACTTAACTTGTGTGGCATGGCTTGTGTCACTTAGTTTACTCGGTAAATTCGAGTGAGAGGGCTTGGAGTTAATTTAAGAATGTGTGATTTCTAATTTGTAGGAATAAAGGTCAGTTATTTCCAGTTGTATTTAGTTAAACTAGTTCTAACTATGTGGGACAACATTATAACTTAATGATCATATAGTTAACTGACCAATCAATCCAAAATAGATAATGCATGTAGAGAATTTGAGATCCCTAGTTGTGGTGGAGATTCTAAGGTAGTGTAACATCAATTATATACTAGTCTTGAGTCTACAGGTGTTGCATGCAGTAAGATGATAAACCTTTGGAATTATGCAATCAATTGGAGGAAAATTTCTAACAATAGGGTTCTAATTCCCTAAGATATGTGGAAGGAAATAGGGGCTCAAGCTGAAACAAAGGTTGACTAATTATATGGCATATCTTCTCATTGAGCAAAGAGATAGGTTATTCACTTGCAGGTTGTGCTCAGAGCAAGAAATGAATTTTAATACATCCCTATTCATATGATCTAATGCAAGCATACTTAATGGGTTTTTATCAGTTTCTTTCCCCTAGAAAAATTGTGTGCATGTGTGTTATTTGTTATTACATTTCTAAGATTGTTGTTCTAAATTGTGAATTAATATCCACAAAATAGTATAGTAGAATTGTGTCTCTTGATTTAGATTAAAATTTCTTGAGAAATTACAATTCTACATCATAATTCTACATGGTATCAGATCATGATTCACTTTAGAATAGGAATTTTCAAGTTGATCCTAAGGAGGTTCAAATTTCTAGCTTTAGTGCAGCAATATTTCTTCAAAGTTGGGAAGAAGAACTTCAATGATCTCATATTAGAGTATTCCTTGGAAGGTAGCTCATATTTCATTGCATGGAACGATCACATGGAGGAGATGTTGGATGACAATGGATTGCTAAAATATATCAAGATAGATATTGCAAAACCATAGGCATCTGATGCAAAAAACCTAACCCAATGGAATAAATATGTATCCAAAGTGAGGAGAATAATCTTGGAGGCAATGCGAGACCACATTGTCTCAAATGCCCATGGAAAAGAAACTCCTTTCGCAATGTGGAAGGCACTGACAAATATGTTCGAGAATAGTAGTGATCATAAAAAATTAGCCTCAAAGACAAACTTCAAAAAATTAAAATGGATAAGAATGATACTATCCCGTGGTATCTCACCAAATTTACACAATTTTGGGATGAGATTGGAGGGGTTGGTGTCATGGTTGTAGAAGAGAACCTAGTGGGCCTAGATCTTAAAGGCCTTCCAAAATCATGTCATAGCTACTAGGACTCAGCACGTGGAAGGGAAAATTTAACAAAGTGGGAGTGTCAGTGGTCCAACTTGCTACAAGATGAGTTTAGGAGAAATAATCGGGATGAAACTTTATCTAAAGCAGAGGATGAAGAAAATGTTTCATTGATTAGAAAAGGAAAGAAGGTAAAGGGAAGAAATCTCAAACCAAACTACGATCTAACCAAGAGGGCAAGAAGAAATACTTGTCCAAAATTAAATGCTTCAATTATCATGAATTTGGGCACTATGTTACAAAGTTTTCACACAAAATGTTTAGCAAGAAGAACCTGGGAGGAACGACATGTGAGACATTGGATTCATAGTTTGAGATAGACTTCACACTTATTGAATGCATGGACAACACTATGATGGGGGGTGCGTGGTACTTGGATTCCGGTCCCTTATTCCACATGAGAGGGCGTAGATATTTTTCAATGACCTGGAGGAGAAAGATCTCCAGGTGCATATTGAGCTTAGGGACGATGAAAGGTACAATGCTACCAACATTAGTACAATAACATTTAAGAGGGAGTCGAGATCCCCTCTTTGCCTCAAAGATGTCGTGTTTGCTCTAGGCATAAAGAAGAATCTCATCTCTGCAGAAGTTTTGGAAGTCTATGGTTATTATGTGATCTTCAACAAATGGAAAGAATTCCTAACACACACAAACATTGGACATGTGAGGTAGATTAGGGTTTGGGTGAAGAACCCATACAAGTTGGATGTGGAATATTGCACTACATTAAGTAGTAAGGCAGAGAAAGTGCATAATCATGATGTCGATGAGCAACTAATCATCAGCCTTCCTAAAGGATCACATAAACAATAGGATCTCTGCAAAGGTTGCACCTTGGGGAAGTATGCAAAATCCACATTCCATGATCGAGACAAAAAGAACGTGCAGTCTGTGAAAGAATCAACTCTAATTTTTGTGGATCCTTCTCGACATCCTCCACTACCAGACACACATATTTTTTTTTTTTTTTTTATTGATGACTTCTCAAGGAAGTTTTGGATCTTCTTCATGCGGAAGAATGATGATTCATTCTCAAAGTTTGTAGAATTCAAGGCACTAGTTGAGAAAGAGACTAAAAATAAGGTGAAGGCTCTTAGGAGAGAAAATGGAGGTGCGTATGTTTTGAATGACTTCATGGATTTCTATGTGAAAGAAGGCATTCGAAGAGAGATGAAAAGACCCCACCACCCACAACAAAATGGGGTATCTAAGAGAAAGAATCGTACCATTGTTTGAGCTATGAGAGCTATGTTACATGACCAAGGCATACCACTGTATTTTAGGGAAGAGGCATGTAACATAGAATTATTCTTGAAAAATTGCAATCCTCATAAAATTCTTGGTATGATTACACCATAGTAGGATTTCTTGAGGAGAAAGCCAGATGTGCCTCACTTCAGAATTTTTAGAGCCTCTATTTACAGCTATGTCTCCAAATATTTAAGGAAGAATATTGAGTTGAAAGTAGAGTTGGGAGTTTTTGTGGCCTACAACAAAAATCCACATAATTACCGAGTGTGCTTACCTTCCCTCAAAATGACAGTTGTGAAAATGTATGTAAATTTTGATGACGAGAAAGTGATGTGGTGCTTTCTTAAGAGGGATTTTTAGATTCCCCCAGAACAAGATATTTCAGATCCAAAAGGATGAGCCTCAATAAGTTGTGTAGCAACCAAAAATGGAGTATCAAAGAGGAGGTAGAGTGGAGACATCTACTCAAGCATAACCATCTAGAGAAGGGAGAAAAGGAACCAGGGAAGATGATAGATTAGTGTAGTATGTGAGGGAGAATATGGAAGCTCCTTCAAATTTTTGTAAGAAAATGAGGTAACCTAAGAGGTACACTGGCCACAACACTCTAATGATTGACGTTGTAGAAACTGAGCCATCCTCTTTTGAGGAAGAATCAGAGAAACCAATTTTCATTGATGCAATGGTGGAAGAATATGAATCCATCACGAAGAACAAGGTTTGGGAAGTGGTCTTAAGACTGACAGATAGATCAGTTATGGGTTTGAGATGGATCTTAAACATTAAGCATGCAACATAAATAATAATAGAGAAGTATAAGCCCATATATGTGGCCAAAGGATTCTCTCAAGTGAGGGAATTTGCTATGAGGAAACCTTCGCTCTTGTAGCAAGGTATTCATCCATTAGATCAATTCTTGCACTAGTTGTGCAAATGGGGTGGAAGATCCACCAGATGGATGTAAAAACAACATTCCTCAATGGGGTTATTGAGGAGGAGGTGTGCATCGAGAAACCAGAAGGTTTCTAGACATTTGATCAAGAGTTTCATGTGTGTAGATGTTATCGGGAAAACTAGTGTCCATTCAGAGCTGCTAGTCCCACTAAGATGGGTAGCTATCTTAGAAACAAACAAACTAAAGTTACTTGTGTTTTCCTTTATGATAAATAGATGAGAGAGAAGCAGATAGTACCAACCTCAGTCTTTCGCTTCGCTCCTTGCTTGTTTCCTCCCTCCTTTGACAGAGCTTTGCTACTCCTTCCTTACTTGTCTCACTTCAAAGAACACCTGTAGATTCAAAGCAGCATAATACCATCAGAGCATAGAGATCTATAACCATAAAAAATATAGGATCAGATGTATATCAACCATAAAAATGCATATATCAATACAAGATTCAGAAATATACAAGAATGTGGAGGGAAATGTAAATAATTTTATTGATAGAAGTAGTAGAAGAGAGGATTACAACCCATTGGTCTGACCCAGTGCCATCCTCCCGGCATGAAAGCCCTCTTCACCTCATGAAAAGCTAGATCACCCAACACTATGATGTTTCACAGAGAAACCAACAGCACTTCCTTGCAAAATACCAAATTCCAACCCCTGGATCTCTAGGATGAGGGATCCATATATAGATATTTGCAGCTGGGTGAGTCAGCTTCTGGGATTTTGATTAGTGTCATTTCTCTGATAGTTCTTAGTTCCACTTGGATATTTCATGATCTCTTACTCATCCTTGGGTGAATTCAGAGAGGCAAGTGTCAAATGGGTAGTTTCTAGAAGATTCTTTGGGTTTCCACCTAGCCAATTACCTCTGCCATTTGTCTACTCTCACTCATTGCACCCTACAGAAGGGATTTTCGGTATGCATCGGACTTTCTACATGTAGTAGGTGAGATGCATCACACACTTAGCACTGAGCAATCTGTATGGTCCAGTTTTGACTAGTTCTGAGTAGTTTTTCAGGGAGAAATTCTGGGAGATGATGTAATTAGCTGACCTTGTTCCTTTAGGGTATGAAACAACACTTTTAGGGGCTTAGAAGCCCTTGGTTTATGGACATATGAGATTGGGGTTTGTAGTGCCCAAATATGTCTATAACAGTTTCCCCCTAAAGCATGAGGTCGTAAATCTTCTGATGTCAGTTGAAATGCTTTATCATGAGGATCCGAGGTTTTTCAAATTGGAAGGCGACCTATAATAAGATACAATACAATACATTATCTTCATAATATTTCATGATCTAGCTGAGGCAAGCATTCCCGTGCTCAACTTTATAAATTCATTTTCATGTACATAGGACAAACAACCATCTGTGTGGCAGACTGATGATTCTAGTAAAGCCATCATCCGTTAGCTTGGATGATTATCTGTGTAGCTATGATGTACATTTGATGTCTTTATTTTCCTAAATATATTGCAGCCTGGATGGATGAAACTAGATCTAGGGTCTTCAAACTCGTTCAATCCTTGCCTGAAGTACAAGTCAATCCATCTGAAAGGATGTTCTGATGTCGAACATGGAAAGACATTGCTGATTACTAGCCAATGATGTAAGCTGTTAATAGGCGCGAGAGGAATCACCGATAATGATAATGAACCTCAAGGTACGATAGTACAAATCACGTGGTGCGAATACATGAGTTGATGTCGAACACCACGTAAAATTTTCTGGTCGAAGGCCATTGATGTAAAATTGTTGCCAGAAGTGAGAAACTTGCCATTGAGGCATGCAAGCTTCAAAGTACTGAAAGGGTTGTTCCTAGGTCAACTTCTTGGATAATGAGCTGATGTCGATAAGAAGTGACATGTTGTAGGAGGGCCTTAATGAATCCCACATCTATGACACGAAACAGAGAAAATTATTTTGTGGAGGTGAAAACAATCTGATGATACAAGGTTCAGGGTGGCGGTCATGAAAGAATGAAGCGTGAAGGTATTGCAGTGGATGGGGCATAGGCTGGGTTGGTGAATTCTCTCAGTGACTTCTCTTGAACATATTGGTGACACTGAAATGGATTGGTAGCGTTAACCCCAAAAATGGATGGTACGAAGGACCAATGGTGATATGACTGGTGAACGGAATAACCCAACCCGACTCAATCATCATGACAGAGTGAAAGTGTCATGTTGAAGAGCGACCTGCTACCAATAAATTTTCTTCAAGTTTTCTTCCCAATTTTTCCCCAGTCATTGCTGACTAGTACCTCTTTATTTTTGCCAGGTTTGAGGAGGATAACATATGCTTGTTCTATAAATTTCCCTTCGGGCAAACCTATCGCTATGTTTTAGCGAGCCTAGCGACAGTGAAACTCACTCTTGTCTACATGGACAAGTTTGTCGCTATTGTTTTAACGAGCTTAATGACAAAGATAACTCAGTCCTTTTCAATTTTCGAGAGTCTGAAAAGAGATGGAAAGGAAACTCTAGTAGTACTTTTTCGTAGTATAATCCCTCAAGTCTGAAAAAGTATAAAATAATATGAAAGGGATGAATTTTTTATAGTTTTAATGAGCCGAACAAGACAAGCACTCGATCCTTTTGTGTAATGATCCCTCAGGTCCAAAAGGATTAAAATATAGAGGGATGGCACTTCAAATCACTTTAACGAGCTGGAGAGGCCAATTGCTCGGCAATCTTTTCATATTTTACAAGTCAGATGAAAAAAACTTAAAAGAGACTCATTTTTTGAGGAATGAGTAATGTTTTCAGATAATAGCTGGTTCCAGGTAAGGTTTGGAACTTTCAATCATGGTAGTATAAAGAAGATGTCTAATAGAATCACTCGTCATAGTTGTTCCTCAATAGGGGTAAACAATCAAATGGAGGTGGATGATCGGCTAAAAAAGAGTGGAGGTGATGGTAAGAACATGACCAAGGCTCAAAAGCTGATAATTATGCAATCACAATGGTTATTTACCAAAGGATGGGTTCATTTTTTAATGTGCTTAAACTCTGGGGGAACATATGCTCATTGCTAGGTTTATTTTTTAACGAGCTTGAACTTCACGTAAACTTGCTCATGGGGTTTGCATGCCTCCAGCATGATGAAAAGGAGAGTCTCCTGTAACCATATGGAAATCACTGTGGTAAAGCAGGACGGCTTCACCCAGAATAGACAAAGGTGAATGGTGTGACAGACCAATCACATAACCTACAAGGAAACTTATCTTTACAACTAGGTGGATGCCCCCCAAGCTTCATTACATTCACCAGAATACTCATGGAAATTAGGTGGATGGAATGAAGGTTCAAGAGATACTGATTTTGCTCGGAATCCACTGTATTTATAGTATTTGATAGAAAATAAAAAACTAAAGGATGATTAAGGTCGCTTGAATAATCTTCGTGGTAATTTGGAAGATGGGAACGATGGTGGTAATCTTCCCATGGTGTCTCTCCTATCATCGTTGACTGAACAATTCCTTCATTTGTAGAATGTACATGCGACCAAGGATTTGAAGACGTGCCATATTCTTTAGACCTATCTATCCAAACACTCAATGAGTGTTGATTTGGGTTTGTTGCCCAGGCCAAGAAAATTGATTGCTACAATATTTCTATTGGGCTTGGAGGCAATACTTGGTGATGATCCATGCTAACATCATGTTTTGAAATCTTCAGAATCTTTTTAGATACAAAAGATACCATTTTGAAGGTCTCCACCATGGCTACCTCTACTAGATTACTCGGAGGCGGTAGAGAAAAAGTGCCCATCAATGTAGGGTCTTTTAGGAAGCCTACTCCAATAGTTTGAAGCGATTGAGAACTTCCATGGATCATCGGGATGCTTCCCGTAACTTGTGAACTGTTGAGGAGAAAGGTCTATTGGTCAACGATTGTAATTCCTCCTTGAAAAGGAAATGCAATCTTTCTAAAGTATGTTGACACAAAAGCATCCATAGCATAAATCCAGGGCCTTCCCAGTAGGATGTTGTAATCGAGGTTTCCATCGATAACTTCAACATCAATTTCTATTGTTTTTCCCCCTAGTTCAACTTGCAAGTTACTTAAAATCCCATACGAGGTGTTTTTCCATCCATCGAATGCTTTTAATGTTGTTGACGATCACGACAAGGGTGGTGAGCCTAATGTTTTCTAGCAACTCATTGACATAATGCATGTAGATGCCCCCTCATCAATAATTGTTCGATGAACAGTTTTGTTGAGGGCTTTCACTTGGATTAGGAAAGCGAGTTGAGCTAGTAATGGGGTTCATATCCTCTATGATTAAAGGCCACAAGATTGGAATCCATTGGGTTAATCCCACCTATTGCTGATAATAGAGCCTGCTTTTGGGAGGTACAATTTTGCAGTACTTCAAGTGTCGACATAGCGAATGGCGATTGGGCTAGATCCTCCACTATATTATAATTCTGTGCTGCTCTGGCATGAGGATTAAACATCGATTTGTGTACTACTCCCTTTGGCGGTTTTATCGTTAGCTCAGGAATGATTGGTGGCACAACTTTGGTCGAAGTTGTTTTTGAACTACTAGGTTGATCAGTAGCCTTGTTGTTCGACAGCTGTGGATTCCCGTAATCTTTATTACTTGTCGATATCAAAGCATCATTTTGTTGTTTCGAAATGGAAAACATAAGCACTTGGGATGGGGAAGCATTGTCGCTAGCAACCAAATTGGTTTCTGGGTTTGGAAATGGGTCGGTTAATACTTCTAAGGTTTTTGCACTCTTAAAGAACTTCTTAATCTCAGCTTTATGTGGAAAATATCTCATCCAATGGTCTTCATCACATATGTGACATGGCCGATTAGGTTTCTTTTGCCCAGAAGAGTTTTCGGAAGATTTTTCAGGAGACAAATCATCTTGTTTCTTCTTTTTGCTTTTCCCTTTCTTCTTGCACCCTGGTTGCTTTGGTTCTTTGCCTTTGTTAGACAACACGACATTAACCTCCAGGGCAAGAAGTTCTTCGTTTTCATTTTGACCAGAAACCATACAGGCTTTCTTAGATGTAGCCTTTGCAGTTTTCATGCTCATCATACCTATCACGCCATCCCAGCATGAGAGTCTTTGTTTGATTTAGGAGGAGGAGGTGCAGAAAACTCTGGTCTAGGAGCATCAGGAATTTTGTCATAGAGCATGCTAGACTGAGTATAGATCAAGTCTAGATATTGTGCACGAGCAATGACTTGCTCTTCAGTGACGACTCCTCCCTTGGCCACATCTTTTGTAATAGAGGGTAACAGTGACTTAATAAACCATTCAGCTAACAGTTGATCAAGAACATATGTCTTTACCATTCAACGACGACACCACCACTCATGAATATGATAAGATATGTGAGTGGTTGTCGTCTGATTAAAATTGGTAAGAAGCTCCGTTCCTATTTCGTACCTTATAGGTAACTGAAAATGGGTTAAAAAGGTGGTGGAGACAGTGCTGAAGTTATCAAATGAAGCTCTAGGAAATTCGATGTACCGTTTTGTTGTCAGGCCAGTTAACATTCGTTGAAAAAGGTGGAGCCTAATCGAATCATCATTGAGAGTGTTGGATGAACACCACAGATGGAAGGTCATCACATGATTCGATGGATCTTCAGCTGTATTTCCATTGAATTTAGGGATATCTGACAGAAGTTTGCGAGGAATCACTGGTCACCAAGGGGCATAAGCAATTGGATCATTCGTTAGTCAATTCAGATCTGGTAATTCCAAAGTTGCTACGAAAGGCAACTGTTGATTCAAGTTTGGCGAAGCATACCCCGGATAAGATGGGATCGCATGAGCTATGGGTCTTTGCATACCAGCATAATGTATTTGATGTTGATAACTTTGATAAGGTTAATGGGTGTGACCATTATAATATGATTGTTGGTAACCATTTTGAATATATGGCTGCCCATTACCTACAAAGCTTTGCTTCTCAGGTCCTCGGTAAGTTTGCTGGAATTGCGGTTGTTGATATTGCAGTAGCCATGGTTGTGAGACCATTTTTTGTTGCCCAATACTAGATGTTTGGCCAAGATGAGGGGTTATAATACCCATTTGAGCCTAGGTCGCTTCAATTAAGTAACCACTAATTAGCGATTGTGATTGAGTCACAGAGACAAGAGGCTGTTGTATTAGGACCTGAGAGACTGGAGGTTGACATAAAATGGGCAGTGATTGTACTTGCGACACTGTCACAATAGCCGGTGTAGTGGGAATATTTGACACATGTTGATTTGGTTGTATATAATATACAACTCTTGGTTGTTGAGGCAGTATTGGTACCCAACCACTGGATGTGACTCCAACATGACCCAAATTCTATTGTGGACTCTCATATGGTTGTTCTCCCTGAGGGAATAACAAAAAGGCATAATGCCCCCATATGGCAGAAATCCAGTGTTCAAAGGAAAAATTGGCCTTTGGAGATTGGACTACCCAAATTGACACTGTTGCGAAGGATCAATTTGCTGAGACTCAACATAAGAAATTCCAGATAAGGTTCTAGATGAACAAATAGGAGGAGACCATACTATCGAGACATTCCCTAGGTGGACTCCATCTAACTGTTGAGAGCTAGTTGGGATAGTTGGTACACTGGCAAACATTGTTGGAGTAGCACCAGGAGGTTCTGTTGTTACTGTGTCAGATGACATAGTCCTAGATGTCGATGGTTGTTCAGACATATCGAGTCTATCCAAAAGATTTCCTAGCGATTCTACAAGAACTTGCGATGAAGGGTGACCAACTTCTATAGTAGAAGGATATAGGTGGATCCCAATTCCAAAATGCAATTGAGTACTAGATGGAAGGTCCTCCACAGTCTCTTCTATAGCAATCAACCCAGGTGGAAGAGGTAAATCGTCAGGTCTGTAAAATATTTTTGGTGTTGAAGAAGGTATAGACTCTGCAACGATAGATGCTGGAGGGGTAACACCTTCCGAATCAGCCCTAGATGGAGCTGGTTCAGAAATAAAGTATTTTCTGCTACATTAGGATTAGTTCTAGTGTCCTCTTGTAGCTGTTGAACTTCTTTTGTAGAGGCAGGGATACCGGAAATAGTTGGAGTAACTAGGGTCTTTGAGGATGTTGAAACACAAGTTTCAAATCAACCAGGAGACTTCGACCCAGTTAAACGAGATCACTTGGCCCATAATTGTTTTGTTTCCAGAGTCAAAGATATTTGACTCATTAGTCTCCGTGAATGATAGGGTTTTGATTGACTTTCTTCCACGATTACGGATTACTTGATGAACTCGAAATAAAAAGGGGAAAATGTGATTCTGAATTAAATGAATTTTATGACACTTTGACACAACTTTCTTTTTCAATTTTTAAGAGTCGAGAAAAAACTAAAGATGACTCTAGTCGCCTTCGATTTTTAATGAGCCTAAAATGACAAGTGCTCAAATGGACCTTTTCTTTTAAGGAGTCTGAAAAGGAACGAAAGTGAATACTTTGGAAATCTAGACAGAGGGACTACCAAACCAATCACAAAACTGTAGAATACATTTTAAGGTATGGCAGTCAATCTTCCCAAATGTTGTGTTCAGTGAATTGCAATCGATAGGGTGGCAGACACGGCTTCCTAAGGATAAAGGATATAGCCTATTGTGGTCTCCCAATATAAACTCAATGGTACATGGGAGCACAAGTCCGTACTGGCACTTGTCGTATCAAAGAGGAGGAATCACCCAACCTATGATGAAAATGATAGTTACCAAGCGTTACAACACTAGAATACATCTCTAGCCTAGACTTCTAGATGTTATGCATTAGGTTCCAAAGTGTTTTTATGTTCATTAAAATTTATTTTACAGTTGATCTTTCTTAAGAAGTTTTCCTTTATGTTTCACCGCGTGATGTAGATATACAATTCCTAAATATTCAATCTAAGATGATAAATAGTGGTTTACTTTCTTTTTGCAATGAAAATCCTAGCTACTAAGGAAAGAGAAGTAAAATCCATTCAACATAGAGCAGAGAACACACACTAAGATGCACTGTCCTAAATCAATTTCCGCATGCAGTCTAAATGCAAATGCACATGCATGTATTTGTTTTCCACTTTCTTAATGTGTGAATGAAAAAAAGAAGGCTAAGTATAGATCTGAACTATTTTTCTTTCAAAACAACAGTACTAACAATTGTTTTTTCAAAAAACGAAAGGAAGACTTAGATGACACTTTGCGACTATGAATTTAAAACTACTTTCGACACTTTGAAATACTAATAAATTCAAATCAAATACAATGGCAAAAGTGTAATTGACTATCTAAAAAAGGAAGACTTTATGACACTCTTTTCTTTGACTGAAAACGACACTTGTGACACTTTCAAATCAAAAGACAACAGTTCGATTAAGCTACTTCTTGCAAAGGAGAACTGTAAATGATGAAAAATACATAAAAACATTCACAATTCTTTATCAATGGAGGTTGAATAATGCAAAGGAAGGGAGTTTCAACAGTGATATACTAATCATAGACAACAAAACTACTGAATAAAGCTGAAGACAATGAAGAAAAAACCAAAATATGGAGGTAGAAATAGTATCACTTAATCATCACACCTGTAACACAAGGAAATAGGGATGCATCTCACCTGTAGCACACAGGAGGTGTGATGCATCTAGACTACCAATGAGAGATAGTGCAATGGTCCAAGGACAAGATTGAGCTTGGTTTTTGCTCACAGTTTGTAGCTTACTTCAGGGATTTAGGCTGAGTTAATGATAGGAAGTAAACACAAAGCATAGGGGTTGATATAATGAGGTTATTTGAGCTACCACCAGGGAACTTAGGATGTTTGCAAGTTAGGTGCTCAGTTCATAAACTAACCTGCAGATTGACTGAAGCAACATTGGTCTACTTTGCAGTTGCATAGCAAAAGCAGTTCGAAGGCTAGCTGGCTTAACTCCAGGCTCCGTCTATAGTTTATAAAGCAAACAGATAGAAACAAGAAAACAAACTATTCGCTCCCTAGTGGAGTCGCCATTTTGTTATTAGGAAAACTAGTGTCCATTCAGAGCTTCTAGTCCCACTAAGACGGGTAGCTATCTTAGATACAAACAAACTAAAGTTACTTGTGTTTTCCTTTATGAGAAATAGATGAGAGAGAAGCAGAGAGTACCAACCTCAGTCTTTCGCTTCGCTCCTTGCTTGTTTCCTCCCCCCTTTGATCGAGCTTTGCCTCTCCTTCCTTTCCTATCCTGCTTCAAAGACCACCTATAGAGTCAAAGCAGCATAATTCCATCAAAGCATAGAGATCTATAACCATAAACAATATAGGATCAGATGTATATCAACCATACAAATGCATATAACAATACAATATTCAGAAATATACAAGAATATGGAGGAAAACTTAAATAAATTTATTGATAGAAGTAGTAGAAGAGAGGATTACAACCCATTGGTCTGACCCACTGCCATCCTCCTAGCATGAAAGCCCTCTTCACCTCATGAAAATATAGATCACCCAACACTATGATGTTTCACAGAGAAACCAACACTTCCTTACAAAATACCGAATTCCAGCCCCCGGATCTCTAGGACGAGGGATCCATATATAGATATTTTCATGTGGGTGAGTTAGCTTTTGGGATTTTTATTAGTTTCATTTCTCTTATATTGCTTGGTTCCACTTGGAGATTTCATGATCTCTTCCTCACCCCTGGGCAAATTCAGAGAGGCAAGTGTCAAATGGGTAGTTTCTAGAAGATTCTCTGGGTTTCCACCTAGTCAACTGCCTCTGCCATTTTTCTGCTCTCGCTCATTGTAGCCTACAGAAGGGCTTTTCAATATGCATCGCACTTTCTGCATGTAATAGGTGAGATGCATCGCACCCTTAGCACTGAGCAGTCTATATCGTCCAGTTTTGATCAGTTCTAAGTAGTTCTTTAGGGAGAACTTCTGGGAGATGATGTAATCAGCTGACCTTGTTCCTTTAGTGTATGAAACAACACTTTTAGGGGCTTAGAAGCCCTTGGTTTATGGACATATGAGATTGGGGTTTCAGTGCCCAAATATGTCTATAAAAGTAGACTCAAGCGAGCATTATATAGTCTCAAATAGGCACCACGTGCTTGGTACACCAGGTTAAATAGTTATCTCACTGGTTTGGGCTTTGTTATCACTAAAAAAGTTCTCTAGAAGTTATTAGAAGAAAGAAAATGACCAAGGTAACCACAAACCAACCTTGGAGCATAGGCTCTAGACAACCTAGGCTCGAAGAGCACTCTTTCTATATGATTTATCTTGGTTTTCTTGGATTTCAGGCTAGTTATGAATGTTCTGGGGGTTTTTTATTTGTATTCAAAATTGGATGGTGGGATCCTTGAAATAGATGGAGAGAATGATGTCTTTAGACCATTGGGATATGGAGTCAATAGAAGGGTAGCAAAACTGGATCAACTCACTAAAGGGAATGTTCAAAGGGCAAGCTAGCAGAGTAAATTGTAGGTTTACGGAATAGGGGGGTGAAATGGTTTTAATCAAGGCGAGAGAGAAATTAAGGGTTCTCAAACAAATATATAAACTAGAAATAGAGGGTAATCGAAAGCAAATGGAAATTAAGAATCCTTTGATATGGATTAGCAATAAACAACCTAAACTAAGGAGCAATTAAGAATTCCTCAACTTAGATATTAGTTGAAAACATTGATATGCATAATTGTTAAAACAAAGTGTAATTAAATAAATTCTAAGATATTGTTCCAATTATAGCATTCAGATTTAGAAATACACTAAATATTTCTGAAAAACTTTAAGAAAGATAACGATAACATAAGAAAATACTTGTTTGCACTTCGCTCAACACATGAATCCTGTGAAATATCTTGTCTTTATTCATCATCCAGCTTGTTGGCTCAGTCAATGATACAATAGATTTACAATCTTTTTGATCAAAATTATATAGAAATGTCCAAGAATCCACCCCTACATACTTCAAATTGTGAATTATTTATAAAAAAATTATTACAAAATATCTCAAAGTAACTTGAGATTTAATCTAGGAAATAGAAATATCTTCTTGCAAGAAGATAGAGATAGTTATTGATCTGCTTTCATGCTGTCCCATTTATTTTGGTATTGTTGGCCTTTATGGTTTGACCTTAGCCCTTTGTGCTACTTTTCTATTTGATCTTTCACGTTGGAATCTTCATTTAATTTTGGCTTTCATCTGATACCCTTTGACACTGATACTCTTTGACTCTACTGATCTGTCTTCATCTTTTCACCTGGTTGCTTTACTTTTATTGTACAATAACCTTTTTAGTGCATATTTCTCATAGTAAATCAGTCAATTTCTCCCATGTCTCAGCATTAAGTAATTGGATCTTCAACATCCTTCTATATATTTAATCTACCTCAGTGTACTTGGTTGTTGTACAGTTGGTTTTACAAAGGACATTTACATCTTTCCCTCCTTGATGTCAAAAGCCAACATTAATCTAGTTTGGTTTGTGGGTGTAAGATTGAGATACTGAGCATAAGAATGTGCCTTCAATTTCTCATTTCTCATTTTAATTTCTTTATACCTGTTCTTAATATCCTTATCTTTATCAGCAGGCCTACTAAATAAGGAGACTTCTACACTGGGTTTGCTTTCAAACATTTGATTCTGTGATGTGGATGGCTCTTGAGTTTCCCCAGATGGAGTTGTGTGCCTACTCATGTCAAACTTAGTATCAGTTACTTCTGTTGAGCCTTCTGTGTCTTCCTATTCTGAAACGTGATTGAGAATTGGCCTTTTGCTCTGGTTGCCTTCATACTACACATTGGATGTGTCCATGCCTGAAGTGGAGGCTCCCTCCATATTCCTTTTGGTATTCCTATCCTCATTTTGAGGGGTCTGTAAAACAACAAGGGTACTCAAGGTTGCTTCTTGTTGTGGTACCTGCAAGAATGAGCTTTCATTAAGATGTCTCTCTAAATCAATCAATGTATTTTCAACATCTACCTTCATACTATCCTTGTCTACAAGAGTGTTTTCCAACCACTCAGATCGATTGGCATATCTTTCTATCTCTGGTATGGGGTGATGAATGTAAGGCCCCAGTTTGACCTTTCATCTAATTTTGGTCATAAACCCTTGAGGGTCATAACTCCACATGAAACTGTTTAGAAATTTCATCTATTGCAAAATCAGATCTACCTCCTACCCTGCTTCTCTAGAATTGCAAATGAAAGGGCCCAACTAGTTTTTGACTCTGGACTGTGTTCTTTTCTTGGTTGAGACAAACTTGAATTCATCAAAATTCATTATCTGCCTATAATATTCTAGATAAAATAATCTCATGGGGAGGTATTTGGGGAGTTTGTATGAGGCAAGCTGGCACCCATAGATTCTTATCTCAGTGTGTTTTTGGTAAAGGTATCAATCTCCCACTTTACTTTCCTTGGACAACTCGAGGAATATTTTGATATCTTGGCTTATTCTAGGTGGAGGGCTTCTTGTAAACATGGTCATGACTGGATGGACAACAGAGTCAATGAATTCTATATAAGTGTACGGTGATGAATACTTGTGGCATAATGGAGTCCAAAATATGATAGACCTAGGTTGACCTCTAGTATCAAGCTTATGGAGGGTGAAAGGGAACCCGTCTGACTAATAATACAAAAACGTATGACATAGTACAGATGAATAGTTGAATACTCTCTCATTGTGCACTCTAGTAAACTGTTCGTGCATCCTTTCAACTATGAACTGGGCATAATTGTATATAATATCAGGAGGCTTTCTTGGCATGAAAATGGACATGAAGGCCAAGATAAGCTCATCAACAAATTCATCAGTGGTGCAGCCTAAAATACATGATACCATAGTCATAGTATGCTTGCTCCTTTTAGAGAAAATGGCAGAAAAATATGTGGGGGCATCTTTAGGAATGTGTTGCTCTTCTACAATGAAAGTTTGGAACAATTGGGCTAGTTTTGATGGACTCAACTTGGTGTACTAGTCTAACAAATCTCCAATTGAGAGTGGGGTTATGTTTGGGCCTGGTTGGACTTGTAACATCTCATTGATTGATTCAGCTGTGATGGTACACATGAATTTCTGATCAAGGGACATTATAGCTCTCCGGATGGGAATGTAGCAAGTATGGCACATATGGACAATTTTAGGGAAAACATGTACTTGGGGAAACTGGTATTTGGGAAAATTGGAGTCCCAAAGGTCAATGTCATCTGAATGGTTTAGGTATATGTATTTGCTCAAACAATGAAGTTTGAGAAAGACCTCATATGCATTTGTATCTATGATTTGAAAATCCTTGTTTGTCGGGGGGAGGTAGTCTAGGTCCAAATGAGGAGTAGTGATAGGTCTAAGATCCATGGAGGTAGGGGCATCCATAATTCAGTTTTTATGGATTTGAATTTGGCAATGTAGGGTTGTATCATAGGGTTGGAAGGCAATTTGGAAACTTTGAGAAGGGCTTAGGTATGTGGTGTTAACTTGAAAGTATTTTTCAAATAATTTTACTTAATTAAATCACTTTAAGAGTGAACGTTTTCAAATTTTGAAAGCGCGTCTCGTAATTAATTCACAAATACCTGGAGTTTAGGTGAATTGACTTCAAACTGGTGTTTTGGATGATGACAGAAAGTTGAAAGGGCTTTGAGACCTTTGAAGGTGGTCTTTGCAGCCTCTTTGAGGACTGAAATGGGCTCAATTGGTAATTTTTAGGTTTATAGGTGTCACACTGGTTTGCAGAGGTTTTCAAAGAGTTCGAGAAAAAAAAGATGAAAAAGTGCTTCTCGACCTTTTTATTAAGCAATGGTCACTTTTTGGTGGGCAATTTTATGAATGAATAGTAGGTGGTTTATCGGGTTGAGTGGGGAGGCGGCTTCCTAGGCCATCACATCGCTTTTGTGGAGGAAGCAATATCGACGAGGGGTCATCCGATCTACTCCAGGGCTTGAAACGTAGCAATTGGGGGGTCGAGGAAAACCACCTTATCAGGCAGGTAAAGGTCAGTCATCGGGTGCAACAGATATGCATATGGACCATTAGATGCGGGCAACGATGATCAGACGGTATTTGGGTAAAGAAAGTGCATGAATGAAATAAATTGCGGTGTCAGGGGGGCCAAGGGCTTTAATCTTCAGGGGTTTGGGATTTATTCAAATTTAATGAAGGGATTAATTGATCAGGCACGGTTTAATAACAGGATTAACCCAACATTATCGAAAACCAGTAATTTAAGAAAAGTTTGTCGGGGTTATGAAGTAGGGGGTCAACTATACCTTATAATTAAACCAAGGGTTTGGATATTAATATAGGGGATTTAATTAATATAGAGGGAAAAGTATATCGGGAATTTACATAATAAAGTAAAAAATTAATATGAAATGAGCAGAATGAGCATACCCTTAACATAAATGTAAAATTTGTGCATTTTATTCACATACATTTCATCCTTAGGATAAAGCACTTTTGTAGGTTTTTTGAATGAAATAGAATTTAACATGGGGTGTTTTTTACTTTTGCTAGGAAAATGAAGTTTATCCTTAGGAAAATGGTTTTTATTAGGGTAATGAAGGGAAAATGAATCTAATGAAGGGGATTATAACACTTGATGTCCTTAAGTCATTAACTCGAGGGTCCGGTCCCACCAAAAGTCAGAGAAATGCTTTGAGCTCTTTGACTTGAAAGATTTAAAGTACTAGAACATACTTGTGGATAGGAAATTACTAAGAAAGGGGAAAAATGAATGAGGGGGAGTTAATCACATTAACATGTAAACCTTTGATTTTGCTTCCATAATTGATCATACATATTGAAATATGTGTTTAAGCATGATGCATGTGTTTTGATCCAATCAACTTTATACTTCAACAACCTTTCTTCTACTTACCCATTTAATTACACTAACATTTTTTCTTCATTTATTTGGGTACATTTGGGCTAGCAAACCCTTATCCTACCTTTTCTTTTATAAAACAAACTATCTACTTCTAACCTTATGTCTACCAAGGGTTTAGATTAAGCTTATGAGCTCCTTTTATTTCTTTACCTATCTATTGATCTGCTAAGATTAAATTGTTTGGTCAGATTTTGTTCTCTAATTATAAACCTAAAATTAAAAGCATGATATAATCAAGATTAAATAGTTTGATTACCATGTATTGTGGCATGAATAACAAGCTACACATAATCATTATTATTCATAAAAGTAAATAGTAGTGGCATTTAGACTTACACACTTTCATAGTCTCTTTTTGTTTTGGGGGTTCATATATTTTCATTTTTTGACCTTCCCTTATTACTTTTGTCCTTTGGTATTTCTTTTAGGACATACCCTCTTTACATTTTTTAATATGGAAAAAATTTGCAAAAATCAAAAGTGTGTATAATATTACAAGGCTTAACCTTAGTCATTCAAAAGTATGACTCATATTGGTATGGGAACCTAATAGTGGCTCCACTTGGGGATGGCATCTTCTGAAAAGATGTCAAGAACTAATGAATATTGGTGGCCTTTGACTTAAGACTGTGGTTACCTTGTAACTATGCTTCTGTGATTTTTGTCTTTTTAATAACTATGATAGTTATATCTCCAAAGCTCAGGGCCTTCTCTTCGGGCTTCAACTTCAAAGATCACCATCTAATCCAAAATAGACTTTTTAAATAAATTATATACAAATGGGAAATGAAAATTAGTAACTTGGTTCAAAGTAATGTTCTAGCATTTCACCATTCACTGGCCCACCTTCTACATATGTACCATTAATTTCTCTCAAGAAGAAAACATTATTTCCTCTATAAGAATAAATGACATAGGGACCTTTCCATAGAAAATCAAATTTCCCATGTTTGCCTTTATCTTCCCTCCTTGAATCCCACTTAAGCACTTTGTCACCAATGTAGAAATCTTCAGCCTTGGTTCTCTTCTCAAAAAGCTTTTTAATCTTTTCTTGCACAACTTGAGACCTGACATAGACCTCTTCTTTGGTTTGTTGTAGGTGAATAGTTTGGTTGATTCTTCTTTGGATACTGTTTGGTTCAACCTGCAATTCTTGAAGTATCTTCAATACTGGTACTCCCAAAGACGATTGAAATACAACTTCCATGCCCTAAACTAGTTGATAGGGAGAAGTACCAATTGATTTCTTAGTATTCAATCTGTCTGCCCATAAGGCATTGACTAGCTTACTATTCCATGTTTTCGTATTGTCCTCTAGTAACTTCTTGATGATGTTTACTAGGATTTTGTTTGAGGATTTTTCCAGTCCATTACCTTGAGGGTAATAGGCTATGGAATGGCCGAGGGTGATATGGTATTTATTGCAGAAATCTATCATTCTTTTGGATTTAAAGGTTGTTGCATTATCAATAATGAGCTTAGTTGGACATCCAAATCTTGATAGAATATTGGTTTCAAGGAAGGTTATGATAACAATATTTGTGGCTTGCCTGGAAGGTATGGGCTCTATCCATTTTGTGAAGTAGTCTATGGCTGTGAGGATCCATTTGTGCTGAGTAGAGGAGGGTGGGTGAATTTCACCAATGAAGTCTAAACCCCATTGTTGAAAAGGTATTTTTGTAAAGATTGGCTTGAGCGGTAAAGGTAAAAGCTTTTTCTTCCCCTCAAAAATTTGGCATTTGTGATAGGAGGTCACATATTTTTTGACATCAGCAAACAAGGTAGGCTAGTAGAAACCAGCTCTAAGGATTTTATTTGTAGTGGTCTTCCAGTGAAGGTGTCCTCCATAGTCACCTACATGAAACTCTTGCAAAATCTTGTCAGCATCATCTTTTAATAAGAAATTGATAAGAATACCTTCATGATCTTTCCAAAACAAAGCATTGTCTAATATACAAAATTTCAAGGATTTCATCTTCAAAAACCTACTTTTAGTCCTAGATAATTTAGGAGGAGCTTGTAAATTCAGTAAAACATAAATAATATCAACATACCAAGGTGATTCAATAAAGGCTTGGCCGATTAGTGGAGTTGCCATCTCCTCTTCATTATCTATTGTTGCAATAAAGTTTATATTGAAGGCTTGACATTTTGATTTAGCCATGAGTTTGGCTAAACCTTGGCCCTTGATTAACTTAGTAGTTTTGATTTCTATATCATACTCTAAAATAGTAGCAATCCACTTTCCCCTCTTTCCATCAGGACCATCTTGAGTTAGGATGTCTTTAACTACTAAGTTAGGGATGTAGGCTACTATATGAGAATACAAGATGTATACCCTAAAGTCCTTAATGGATTTGACTAAAGTCAAGGCTTGTTTTTCCATTATATTATATTTCAAGGTACCATCTCATAGGGCTTTGTTGAAGAAAGAAATGGGTTGTTCATAGCCCTGGTCATTTTTCTGCAATAGAACTACAACAATTGTGTGCTTAAAAGAAAAGGAAAAAAGGATGAAATCTCTGTCAAATTTAGGAGTAATTAACACAAGTGTTTTAGTCAATGCTAGTTTAATGCCTTCAAAGGATATTTTAGCCTCAACAATCCATTTTATGGTGGAGTCCTTTTTTAGAATGTTGTTTAGTGATCTCATTAACTCTACCATATTAAATATTAATCTTCTAACAAAAATGATTTTTCCTAAGAAAGCTTGTAACGCTTTAATGTTCCTAGGGTGTTTTATTTGAAAGATGGCTTCTATTCTAGCAGGGTCTATTCTTATACCATGTTTTGAAATTATGTGACCTAACAACTTTCCTTCTTCTAACCCAACAAGGACTTTTTTGGGTTTAAGGAGATTCTGAATTTATTGCATTTAATTAAAAACTTGCCTTAGATGATCCAAATGTTGATTGTCAGATTTTGAAAATACAGTAATATCATCTAGATATATCACAAGGAAATCATGAATTTCTTTTGCAACGACTATATCTATAGCCCTATGGAAAGTGGCTCTTGCATTCATTAGCCCAAAAGGCATTTTCACATACACAAATGTGCCCCAAGGACTAGTAAGGCAGTTTTGGGTTGGTCATCTGGATGAACTAAGATTTGATTATAACCAGAAAACCCATCCAACAATGAGATCTTGTTTGATCCAAATACTCTCTGTATAATGTGGTCCATTTTGTGGAGAGGGTAATTGTCTTTTAGTGACACTTTGTTGAGGTTTCTGAGATCCACACAGAGTCTGATCTCACCAATTTTCTTTCTAGTTAGCACCAAGTTTGAGACCCAATTGAAAAATCTGATTGGTGTAATTATTTTGGCATCATACATCCTCTGAATTTCCTTTTCAATTGCAAGTAATAAGACAAGATTAGTCCTTCTATACTTTTGTTTGAAAGGATTTTGATTTTCTTTAATAGGAATTGTGTGTTGGATGATGTTGGTGTCATAGGATTTGAGGTCCTCATAACTCCAAGTAAAGACATCTTGAAATTCTTTCAACAACTCAATGTATTTCACTTTTTCAGTTGGGGCTAATGATTTTGAAAGTTTGATTAGTTTAGGATTTTCATCGGTGCCTATATTACATTTGTCTACATCAGACCTTGAAGGTTCCATTTTAGGTTTCCTAGGAACATCATTTGAATCAAATAAATCTTCTAGGGTTAATCCCTTTGGTATGAAATTATTCTTGAGATTAATTACTTCAGTTTCTTCACTGGTTATTTCATCAATCTCAATTTTCTCTAAGTTATCTACATCTAATTTGGTAAATTTAGTTGGGTTGAGTCTATATATTTCATCACCTTCTATCTCATCCTTAGTGTCAAGATCTATTGATGTATCAGTATCTATATTGTTATTGGTAAACTCTTCTTCTAAAATTAAAAAGTTGTTTATCTTTTTATCATCATAAAATATTTGCCACTTCTTCAGATTGTCTGGAATTGCAAGTCTATGCCTAACTTTAGCAGTGTACTGATGGTTGGGTTAGAAGGGTAATTTGGAGGTGTTGGAAAACATTGCTTAACTATGGGCCCGCATGTTATGTTTTCTAGGAAATACTACAAGCCTTGATTCTAGGAAAGTGTTAAGTATTTCTACGATATTTCCCCTATAACAACTTAATCTAGGATCCTTTGTCATATATACACCATCAATATGTTTTACAATTAGTTTAAAGTCTCCCATGACAGAAACTCTTTTAGCTCCTAGATTCCTAATTAACTTAAGACCTAAAATTAATGCTTCATACTCAACCATATTATTGGTACATTTAAAATTCAATCTATATGCATGGTCTTCTGAGTAATTATTTTCCAAATTATATATCCACACTCCTGCTTCTGCTCCTAACCTATTGACTAATCCATCAAAATCTAAATGCCATAACATCTCATGATCTATATTTACACTATCTAGTGCAACAAACTTTTCATCATTTATAGCAATTTTATTGTCTTGTTCATTGAACAGTTTTGTAGTTTGGTTAGTTTCACTTTGTGTAGAAACTGTTATTTCTTTTGGTTTTGTATTAGTACTGTCTGAAATTTTTTCTTGTGTTTCATCAGCATTATACAGGATAAAAGAATTGATATCTGAGTGTATGGAGTAGATGGGAAATTTTTGAGGCCAATCCTGGCTACTTACCATATATTGCATTAAGGTTTCTCGGTATAGATTCTTAAGTTGTCCAAAAACAAACATTGTTGCATATGACATATCTAGTTGTAAGGATCCCTAAGGTTTGGCTCCCCATGATCTGGATCACAATATTCCATACTTTGGTGGGATGTCAGCAACTACAATATCCATAAGGATGATTTTGGCAAGATATTGGACTAAAGTGACACACAGGTCTTTTATCAATCTTAGACACTTTACCTGACTGGAGTCAAATGAGAATAAGTCTTTATAAGGCCTTGTAATGTCTACATTTAATTTCTCCATCACTGATTTGGGCATTAAGTTGTGAGAGGCCCCAGAATCCAACATTACATTATGTAGAATTTTTTCATGGATACTAAGGCTAATGTAAAAAGGTGTAACTCCTCCAAATGGTTTGCCATTAACATCTGGACCAAATATGAGTTCTGGTTGGTCATCAAACAAGTTGACTAAATCCTCATTTTCAACAATGTTTAAGGTCTGGGTTCTCTATGATTTATAAGTTTCATTCTTGATTAGTTCTATTAAAGGAACTCAATTGTTAGCTTTTCTATCTCTGCTCCCAAATTGAATGGAAAAGATACTTTTTCTGTTTGAAGGTTTTGAATTTTTGCAGTAGGGATTTGAGTAGGCTTGTCTTCTTTTCCTTTATTCGGGACCTCCTTATGTGGATTTTCAAATCTGATGTTTTAAGCTTTGTCCACTAGTTCCTTAGGTGGAATTAAAGTGGATGGTTGATCAGCAAAAGGTTGATCAAAGTTTATGTCTACAATTGTGGGGCTGGAAGGCTTTGCGTTTTCCCTAGGGAGAATCTGGAGGATTTTTGAAACAGGGGCTTCTTTTATTTTCTTGGGTTGATTTTGTATTGTTTTCTTAGTTTGGTTAGGGACATCAGCATTCTTTTTGCTTCTTAGTTTATACTGTTTATGAACTTCAAATATAGTAGAATCATACCCCTATTTGTAATCAAATGATTCCCCAGACTATAATTGTAATTGCTGCAACATATACAGTTCCTGGTCATCTTGGGTTAGAAAAACAGTGTCCTCATCATTTATTCCCATTAGGTTAATTTGTGTATCTTGTTCTGGATCTTCTAGATGGGATATCTCTGCATAATTTTCTTGAAAAGGAGGCCTAATGTTCTAATCAGGTCCATTTTTCCCAATGTTTTAGTTTTTTCTAAAATTTGGGTTTCTAGCTGGAAGTTCTTGTTGGTTGTCCCATTGGGGTTTCCTTTCTATGTGTTAGAAAATTATAATTTACAGAGAAACGAAACAAATAAAATATTGCAGAAATATAAACATAGAAAACACATAAAACAAGAGAGACATAGATATACGTGGTTCACCCAGTTTGGGCTACATCCACAGAGAAACAGCTAGTCCTTTTATTATATTATCCAACAAACTAAAGAGATACAACCTATAACAGATCCATTGTAACACCCTCTTCTCTCTCAATCTCCTCTCTCTTCCTCACTCAGAAATATAGATATGCATAGACGCAATACAATTCCCTCAAATATAGTGAGGGGTTTCCTTCTAGGGAAAAAACCCTAAATTAAACATAATTTCTACCATTAGATTATCTGCCTAATGAACGGCCCAGATTGACTATAAATTACTAGACTTTTACAAGGTAATTTTACATCTATTTTTAGCTTCAGGGACGCTACCCCCAAAACCCCGCTGGGGGACTACTAGCCACCGGACCCCCAGACGGGGGGGATTAGCCCCCCTAGACCCCTGTGGGGAGGACAAGTCGCCCCTGCACCCCCCCTTGCATGGAGGGGTGTACAGTCTTCCTGGGGTATACATCTGGCTGAAACCTTTGAATACAAAAGATGATTAGGCTCCACACCCAACAATCTCCCACTTGGAGACTGATTATAACAACTCCACTACTGCTTCATTTGCTAGACAATGACTCCACTTTGGACTTGGTTGTTTCTCATATTCTTCATCATACTTGAAGACCAATTGAAACTGAGCAGATTCTCGGTTTCTCCCTAGTTACAACTTTTGTTAGCATATCTGCAAGATTTTGGCTAGTGTGTATCTTTTCCAACTTCAACTGTCCATCTTCCAATGCTGACCGTATGAAATGGTACTTGAGCTATATATGTTTAGTCTTGGAATGAAATGCAGAGTTATTTGCAAGATGTATGGCACTCTGGCTATCACTGTATAACCTGACCAACTCTTGCTTCTTACCGAATTCATCCAAAAACCTTTGTAACCAAATCATTTCTTTAATAGCCTCTATAGCAGCAACATACTCTACTTCTGTTGTTGAGAGTGCAACAACACTTTGTAGTTTTGAGACCCAACTGACAGTTGTTCCACCTACAGTAAACACATATCCTATAGTGCTCCTCCTATTATCTCTGTCACCTGCCATATCTACATCAACATATCCCTGTAGAACAATGTTTGAACCACCAAATCATAGTGATTGATGTGTGGTACCTCTCAAATACCTGAGAATCCACTTCATTGCCATCCAATTTTCTTTTCCTGGATTGTTCATGTACCTGCTTACAACTCCCACTACATGTGCAATATCAGGCCTTGTGTAGACCATTACATACATTAAGCTTCCCACTATTGATGCATATGGAACTTTAGAAATATGAGCCATTTCTTCCTTAGCCTTGGGACATGCCTCCTTACTTAATTTGAAATGGCTGGCCAAAGGTACACTAACTAGTTTTGCATTATGCATATTAAACCTTTTCAACACCTTTTCTATGTACTCACTTTGAGACTGTTATTTTGCAATTCTTCCTATCTCTAGTTATTCTCATACCAAGGATTTATTTTGCAGCACCCAAATCCTTCATTGCAAATGAGTTTGCCAATTTCCTTTTGAGCACATTTATTTCCTACATGTTAG
>APFE030602264.1:283574-304850 GCA_000404065.3 Pinus taeda | reverse complement strand
AAGTTATGGCAAGAGAAACATTGGCCATTGAAGAAATTCCTGCGACTATCATCCAACCAATTGTAGTTTCTACTGACATCCATTCTTGAAGAAACTTTGGAAGATTTTACCTGTGGTTGGTTGTAGCTTCTGTTTGTCCTTAAGGTAGCTTGCCCCCGATTTTCTTGATAGTCTTTGTTCGTTCTTGAGGAAGACTATCCCTGATTTACCTGATGATATCTATTAGGCTTTTGCTCACTCCTTGCTGCATGAAGATAACTTTTGGAGGTGGAAGCTTGAGATGTTTCACCATTATACCACAGACCTGTCTTGATTAGAGGGGAATGTTGTGCATTGATAATCTCATCCACAGTTTCAGATCCTTTAACAAATTTAAGATTAAGGGCTTTTGTTTTCTCAATTTCTTTTCTAAGACCAACAATTTCACATTCTAACTTCTTAAGAAATTTTTCTTTTTCATCAAGTTGGAATTGCAGAGTATCAATGATCACATTCTTTTCTTCTAAACATGTTTTGAGTCTAGAAATCTCTTCATAAAAGCTATCCACATCTATAGCATCCATGTAATCATCATTTTCAAAGGCCATTAAAATTTATAGTTATTACCTCGTTCATCTTCATCACTATTTGAAAGACCATCACTATCTTCATGAGTGTAGTAAATTTTCTTAGTTACATTCTGTTTCTTGTTCCATCTAATAGGTTCCTTCCCTTTGTCAATTTTATCCTTATGAGGACATTTCGAAGCATAGTGACCGACTCTCCCACAAGCAAAGCATTTGAAAGGTAACTTACCTCTGAATCTTCCAGTACCCCGTTGAATGTTTTTGACAAAATTTGATTCTTCTTCCTCTTCATACTAGTCTCCTTTGCCTAAAGCCTTGAAAGCCACTTCTCTCCTGTCTGATGGTCCTCCTTTCCTCATTTCATAAGCAGTTAGAATTCCATGCAGCTGTGACATTTTAAGGTTTTGAAGATTCTCCTTTTCTTCTATTGCAGAAACTTTAGATTCAAACCTAGGGGACAAAGATCTTAGAACTTTTTCAACCACAACAGCCTCTTTTACTTCTTCACCCAAATTTTCCATGCAGTTAACAATATCATCCACATGAAGAAAATAGTTAGCCACACTTTCATCACTGTACATCCTCAGATTTTCATACTAAATTCTGAGGGTTTGAATTTTTGCTCGTTTTACCTGATCATCTCCTTCATAGCTCAGAACAATCTTGTCCCATATTTCCTTTGCGGATTTATACTGCATAACTTTGACAAATTCTAATTGCGATAGAAATCCCAATAGAGTATTGACCGCCTTTGCATTTGTTTCATATTTCTTCTTCTCAGCTGGATCTATAGGAGTTGCTGCTGGAAAAGTATGCCCTGTATCTATGATATCCCAGACTTCTGTACCCAAAGATTGAAGATAGGCATTAACTCTTACCTTCCAGTATACGAAGTTTGTCCCATCAAAAATTGGTGGCCTGATTGATGCTTCCCTCTCATAGTTTCTCATGATGAAAGATCTTCCTTCAAGCGATCAAGCTTCTTCAGAAGGACCTGCTCTGATACCAATTGTTGGAAATAATACTGAGAGGGGGGGTGTATCAGTATTATCAAATTCTTTTCAATATACCTTCCATATTTATACTTTAATTTAGTCTTCAGATATTGATCATTAATTTGTATGTCAATGCCATATAATAATGAACAAGAACAAGAAAAATAGACAGGCACACCAAAGAACACCAGATATAAGGTGGAAACCCAATGTGGGTGAAAACCACCTGCTGCAATATGTCTCTATCTTCTTTCAATTAGAAACTTCTTTTACAAGGATTTTGTACTGGTGTAGTCCTTTACCAGTACGTAGGCTACAACCTGCAGAGAGCTACAACTCTCTCGTTTTCCAGTCTCTCATGGAAGGGAGCTACAACCCCCTTAGCTCTTTTACTTCTTTAAGGACCACGTTTCATAAATTTTCAGACTGGATCCAAGAATATCAAATAATCATCAAGTACATGTAGATCACCCAATCTCCTTATACAATCAACTAATGAATTACCCAACTCTTCAGAATGTTGTAAACAGAAAAGTAATACCAGAAATCTAAACCTAGAAATCTGTAACAATAGATAAAAGATAGGCAACAAATGTTTCAAGATAAGTCCAAAACTTCACCAAGAGAGGCCTGCAAATATCCGCACTGGTCAGTCTTCTGCTCTGCGTATCTCTGCACCACTCATTCTTTTGTCCCGCGTACTTCTGCTCAGATCCGCACCTGCACTGTCTGCTTGACAGCATACCTCTGCATTGTGCCTTCTTCTACGTTGTGTACCTCGCACTACGCCTTCTGCTTCACTGCGTACCCTCACACTGTGATTTCCCCTGCGATGTGTACCTTGCACTGCGTCTTCTGCTGCGCTGCGTACCCCCACACTACGCTTTCTCCTGAACTGCGTACCCCCGCACTTACGTCGTGGATCGCCTACGAACTTCTGATTAGGACCAAATTAACATTCCTCCAATGTGCCACAGTTAGTCAGATCCACAGATCTGTTCATGCGCCCGAGAGATCACGACTTATCAATAGATTCGCCTTAAGTTTTCTCCTTGATTTAGATCTAGCTTTTAAAACCAATCACCCAAAATTTCAGATCTTAAGATATTCAAATTTCACCAGTACATAGCCAAGTGATCTCCTTTCCTTTTTATAGGAAAGCCTTAACTCAAACCATGATCCAAAACCATAGGTGGTCAATACTAGGAGCCCAATACCTTGGATCAATACTTTTAGATGCAAAACCAAGGACCAAAACCATAGGATCAAATAGGTTGGGCTAAATACCATGGACCGTTCATAAAGATTCCCATGTGCATGCGCTTTTCTGCATTGGAGTGAGTGAAACTGGGGTCCACACCTTCTGAATAGAGCACCTGCGTGTAAGTCTGCACTTCTTGGTCAGCGTACTTGTGGGTCCGCATCTTCTCTTAGGATCACCTACGGGTATCTCATTTTCCGTGATTTTGAGTGCCTGAACTGAGATCTACCACTTCAGTGACTTGCCATCAAGTACAACACCTGTACCATAGAGCCAAACCAGAATCATATTGCCAACAGGATTTTCAACTACTGGGGTAAGGTTTGGATCTGGATTAGCCCTAGTAAAATGAGTCTTCCTAGAAGCCAGAATTTCAAAAATTTTAATTGTTTTTGTGATATTTTTTCAAAATAACTTCTAATAAATGACTTTAAGAGGCTCAAAATGTAGATTTAGAATTTTCTTAAAGATTTATTAGGATTGAGGATTTGTTGGTCACCAATATGGTCGCCACTATGTTATCACTTAAAAATTTCTCTGGAAGTTATTAGAAGAAAGAAAATGATTGAGGTAACCACAAACCAACTTTGGAGCATAGGCTCTAGCCAACCTAGGCTTAGAGAGGGCTCTCTCTATATGATTTAGCTTTGTTTGCTTGGATTTCAGGCTAGTTATGAATGTTTTGGGCATTTTTTATTTGTATTCAAAATTGGATGGTGGGATCCTTGAAACAAATTGATAGAATGATGCCTTTAGACCATTGGACTATGGAGTCAACAGAAGGGCAGCAGAACTGGATCAACTCACTAAAGGGAATGTTCAAAGGGAAAGCTAGAGTGAAGTGCAGGCCTTTGGAACAGGGGGGGTGAAATGGTTTTAATGAGGGTGAGAGAGAAATTAAGGGTTCTCAGACTGAGATATAAATCAGGAATAAAGGGTGATCGAAAGCAGAGGGAAATTAAGAATCCTTTGATCTAGATTAGCAAGAAAAAAACTAAACTAAGGAGCAATTAAGAATTCCTTAACTTAGTTATCAGTTGAAAACATTTATATGCATAACTGTTAAAACAGAGAGTAATTAAATAAATTCTAAGATATTGTTCCAATTATAGCATTCAGATTCAAAAATACATTAAAGATTGTGGAAAAAATTTAAGAAAGATAATGATAACATAAGAAAATACTTGTCTGCACTTCGCTCAATACATGAATCCTATGAAATATCTTGTCTTTATGCATCAATCTAGCTTGCTCACTAAGTCAATGATATAATAGCTTTACAGTGTTTTTGATCAAAATTCTATAGAAATGTCTAAGAATCCACCCCTACATACTTTGAATTGTGAAGTATTTATACCTAAAGTATTACAAAATATCTCAAACTAACTTGAGATTTAATCTAGGAAATAAAAATATCTTCTTGCAAGAAGATAGAGACAATTATTGAACTGCTTTCATGTTGTCCCATTTATTTTGGTACTGCTGACCTTTATGGTTTGATCTTAGCCCTTTGTGTTGCTTTGGTGTTTGATATTTCATGGTGGAATCTTCATTTAATTTTGGCTTTCATCTGATACCCTTTGACACTGATACTCTTTGACTCTACTGACCTATCTTCATCTTTTCACCTGGATGTTTTGCTTTTATTGTACATAACCTTTTACTACATATTTCTCATAGTAAATCAGTCAATTTCACCCATGTCTCAGCATCAGGTAATTGGATCTTCAAAATCCTTCTCTATATTTCATTTTCCTCAGTGTACTTGGCTATTGTACAGTTGGTTTTACAAAGGACATTTGCATCTTTCCCTCCTTGATGTCAAAAGCTAACATCAATCTAGTTTGGTTTGTAAGTGTAAGCTTGAGATACTGAGCATAAGACTGTGCCTTTAGTTTCTCATTTCTCATTTTAATTTCTTTATACATGTCCTTAATATCCTTATCTTTATTAGTAGGCCTACTAAATGAGGATACTTCTAGACTGGGCTGCCTTTCTAACATTTGATTTTGTGATGTGGATGGCTCTTGAGTTTCTCCAGATGGAGTTATGCGCTTGCTCATGTGAAACTTAGTATTAGTTACTTCTGCTAAGCCTTTTATGTCTTCTTGTTCTGAAACAGGATTGAACCTTGGCCTTTTGCTTTGGCTGCCTTCATACTACACATTGGATGTGTCCATGCCTAAAGTGGAGGCTCCCTCCCTATTCCTCTTGGGATTCCTTTCCTCATTCTGAGGGGTCTATAAAACAACAAGGGTACTCATGGTTGCTTCTTATTGTGGTACTTGTAGGAATGAGCTTTCATCAAGTTGCCTCTCTAAATCAATCAAGGTATTTTCAACATCTACCTTCATACTATCCCTATCTACAAGAGTGTTTTCCAACCACTCAAATTGATTGGCATATCTTTCTATCTTTGGTATGGGGTGATGATTGTAAGGCCCCAATTTGACCTTTTGTCTAAGTCTGGTCATAAACCCTTAAGGGTCATATCTCCACATGAAACTATTTGGAAATTTCATCTGTTGCAAAATTAGATCTGCCTCCTACCCTGCTTCTCCAGAATTGCAAATGAAAGGGCCCAGATGGTTTTTGACTCTAAATTGTGTTCTTTTATTGGCTGAGAAAAAATTGACTTCATCAGAATTCATTATCTTCCTATAATATTCTAGAGCAAATAACCTCATGGGGAGGTATTTGGGGACTTTGTATGGGGCAAGCTGGCACCCATAAATTCTTATCTTAGTGTGGTTTTGGTAAAGGTAGCAATCTCCCACTTTACTTTGCTTGGACAATTGGATAACTCTTTTGATATCTTGGCGTATTCTAGATGGAGGTCTTCCTGTCAACATGGTCATGACTGGATGGAAAAAAGATACAATGAAGTCTATATAAGTGTATGGTGATGAATACTTGTGGCATAATGGAGTCCAAAATATGACATACCTGGGTTGGCCTCTAGTATCAAGCTTATGGAGGGTGAAAGGGAACCTGTCTAACTAATAATACAAAAACATATGATATAGTATAGATGAGTATTTGAATACTTTCTCATTGTGCATTCTAGTAAACTTTTCATGCATCCTTTCAACTATGAACTGGGCATAATTGTATATAGTATGAGGAGGTATTCTTGGGGTGAAAATGGGCATGAAGGCTAAGATAAGCTCATCAACAAATTCATTAGTGGTGCAGCCTAATATACATGATATCATAGTCACAATATGCTTTCCCCTTTCAGAGAAAATGGCAGAAACATATGGAGGGGCATCTTTGGGAATGTGTTGCTCTTCTACAATGAAAGTTTGGAACAATTGGGCCAGTTTTGATGGACTCAACTTGGTGTACTAGTCTAACAAATCTCCAATTGATTGTGGGGTTAGGTTTGGATCTGGTTGGACTTGTAACATCTCATTTATTGATTTAGCTGTGATGGTAAACATGAATTTCTGGTCAAGGGACATTATAGCTCTCTGGATGGGAATGTAACAAGTACGGCACATATGGACAATCTTAGGGAAAACATGTACTTGGGGAAACTAGTAGTTGGGCAAATTGGAGTCCCAAAGGCCAATGTCATATGAATGGTTTAGGTATCTACCTTTACTCAAATAATGAAGTTTGAGCAGAACCTCATATGCACAAAAAGTACATACACCCTCACCTTGAAAACTTAAAAAAAGAAAAAAATAAAAAAAAAAAAGGACCGAAGGTCAAAGGAGAGGGTCAAAGGACCGAATGTCAAAGGAGAGGGTCGAAGGACCGAAGTGTTGGTGTAGGTCGAAGGACCAAATGGCCAAAGTCTTAGTTGTTTGAAGGTAGGCCGAAGGCTCAGGTGTTAGGCTGAAGGCTCAATTGTTGGAAGGTAGGCCAAAATCTCTAATTTGAAAATCCCTGTTTTCCAGGGGGAGGTGGTCTAGGTCCAAAGGAGGAGTAGTGATAGGTCTGACATCCATGGAGATAGGGCAGCCATAATTCAATTCTTGTGGATTTAAATTTGGCAGTTTAGGGTTATATCAGAAGGTTGGAAGGCAATTTGGAAACTCTGAGAAGGGCTTGGTTATGTGGTGTTAACTTGAAATTATTTTTCAATTAATTATACTTAATTAAAGCACTTTAAGAGTGAACGTTTTCAAATTTTGAAAGGGCATCTAGTTATTCATTCAAAAATACCTGGAGTTTAGGTGAATTGACTTCAAACTGGTGTTTTGGATGACGACGGAAATTTAAAAGGGCTTTGGGAGCTTTGAAGGTGTTCTCTACAGCTTCTTTCAGGACTGAAATGGGGTCAATTGGTAATTTTCAGGTTTGCAGGTGTCACACTGGTTTGCAGAGGTTTTCAAAGAGCTCGAGAGAAAAAATATGAAAAAGGGCTTCTTGACCTTTTTATTAAGCAACGATCACTTTTTGGCGGGCAATTTTATGAATGAATAGTAGGTTGTTTATCAGGTTGAGAGGGGAGGAAATTTCCTAGGCCATCACACTGCTTTAATGGAGGAAGCGGTATTGAGGAGGGGTCACCCGATCTACTCCAGCGCTCAACACGTAGCAGTCATAGGGTCGGGGAAAACCACCTTATCGGGTGGGTAAAGGTTGGTCATCAGGTGCAGCCGATGTGGATATGGACCATTAGATCGGGTGGCAATGATCGGATGGTAGTTGGGTGAAGAAGGTGCACGGATAAAATGAACTAAGGTGTCGGGGGGGCATAGGGCTTTAATCTTGGTGGTTTGTGATTTATTGAAAGTTAATGAGGGGATTAATTCATTAGGTGGGGTTTAATGACGAGATTAACCCAACATTACCGAAAACTAGTAAGTTAAGCAAATTTTGTCACGGGTATGAAGTAGGGGGTCAACTATAGCTTATAATTAAACTAAGGGTTGGGATATTAATATAGGGGATTTAATTAATGTAAGGCAAAAAGTGTATCAGGAATTTATATAATAAAGTTAAAAATTAATATGAAATGAGAGGAGTGATCATACCCTTAGCATAAATGTAAAATTTGCACATTTTATTCACATACATTTCATACTTAGGTTAAAGCACTTTTGTGGGTTTTTTTAATGAAATAGAATCTAACATCGGGGGTTTTTTACTTTTCCTAGGCAAATGAAGTTTATCCATAGGAAAAGGGGTTTTAGGGTAACAAAGGGAAAATGAATTTTATGAAGGGGATTCTAACACTTGATGTCCTTAAGTCATTAAGCTGAGGGTTCGGTCCCACCAAAAGTCAGAGAAATGCTCTTAGCCTCTTTGACTTGAAGGATTTAAAGTACTAGAACATACTTGTGGATACGAAATTAGTAAGGAGAAAAATGAATGAGGGGGAGTTAATCACATTAACTTGCAAACCTTTGATTTTTCTTCCATAATTGATCATACATATTGAAATATGTGTCCGAAAATGATGCATGTCTTTTGATCCAATCAACTTTATACTTCAACAACTTTTCTTCTACTTACCCATTTACTTACCCTAACATTTTTTCTTCATTTATTTGGGTGCATTTAGACTAGCAAACCCTTATCCTACCTTTTATTTTATAAAACAAACTATCTAATTCTAAGCTTATGTCTTCCAAGGGCTCAGATTAAGCTTATGAGTTCCTTTTATTTCTCTACCTATCTACTGATCTGCCAAAATTAAACTGTTTGTTCAGATTTTATTCTCTAATTATAAACCTAAAATTGAAAGCATGATATAATCAAGATTAAACAGTTTGATTACCATGGATTTTGGCATGAATAACAAGCCGCATACAATCATTATTCTGCATAAAATTAAATAGTAGTGTCATTCAGACTTGCACACTTTCACGGTCTCTTTTTGTTTTTGGGGTTCATATATTTTCATTTTTTGACCTTCTCTTATTCTTTTTGTCCTTTGGTATTTCTTTTAGGACATACCCTCTTTACATTTTTTAATTTTTTAATATGGAAAACATTTGCAGAAAGCAAAGGTATGTACAATATTACAAGGCTTAACCTTAGTCATTCAAAATTATGACTCCTATTGGTATAGGAACCTAATAGGATTCACCAAAAGTGAAGCAAATGTGAACCTTTTTCATATTTTGGTAGAAGGTAAATTGCTCGTAATTTTTTTATATGTTGATGATTTAATATTAATAGGTGATGAGCAGTTGATCGGCTCTTGCAAGGAGGACCTTGCAAGGGATTCTGAGATGAAAAACATGGGTCTCATGTACTACTTCCTTGGGATAGACGTATGGCAAGGCAATGGGGAATTATTTGTGTCTCAAGGAAATTTATGCCAACGAGATACTACATAGATTCCACATGGAGAGTTGTAAGCCCATGGAGACACATTCAGTGACCAACTGGAGGAAGGAGAATTCCACTTCAGGTGAAGAGGTGGATGCTACCATTTACTGACAACTAGTAGATTCATTGATGTATCTTGTGAACACATGACCACATATGTGCTATGCAATCAACCATTTGAGCCAAGCTATGGTTAGGGCAAACAAATTGTATTGGAAGGCAGCAAAGCATGTTTTATGGTACCTTAGAGGCAAAACCCAGTATGGATTATGGTATAGAGGGATAGAGGGAGTGAAGTTGTGTGGCTTCAGAAATGCAGATTGGGCAGGGAGTCCATCTAACTAGAAGAGTACATTAGGTGGAATTTTCAGTGTTGGGTCCACAACCATTTCCTGTTATAGCGGGAAGCAAAGATCTATGGCGCTCAACTTGATAAAAGAAGAATACATGGCTGGAAGTCAAGCAACATGTGAGGTGATTTGGATGAGAAAGATACTTGTGCAAGTGTTTATTCAGATGATGGATCCAATTGTGAACAATTGTGATAATCAGAGTTACATTAAGCTTTATAAGAATTTGGTATTTCACGATCAATCCAAGCATATAGATATCTGATATCCTCATTTATGGGATTGTATGTAGAGGCGGATAATGTTGCTACAATACATTTCAACAGAGGAATAAGATGTCGCCATTTTGACAAAGGTCATCACAAGAGGGAAGTTCGAGTTCCACGGGTGCAGGATAGGGGTGGTTGATAATCCATTTCTTGCTGAGAGGGAGTGTTGAGAAGTGCAGTAAGAAAGTTTCAAGTTGACTTTGCCTTGGTAAAATTGACAAAAATTGAATTTCCACATCAGTAGACAACTTGGATGTAGTTAACTTATGTGGCATGGCTTGTTTCACTAAGTTTACTCAGTAAATTCTAGTTAGAGGGCTTGGATTTATTTTAAGCATGTGTGATTACTAATTCGTAGCAATCAAGGTTAGTTATTTCGAGTTGTGTTTAGTTAAACTAGTTCTAACTATTGATATAACTAATGGAAGGTTGGTTGTGCAATAGGACAATAGTCTAACTCGACGATCATCCAGTTAACGGATCAATTAGTCGAAAATAGTTGCGTATGTATAGAATTCAAGTTCCCTAGTTGTGGTGGAGATTTCAAAAAAGTGTAACATCAGCTATAAATTTGTCTTAGAGTGTAAAAGTGTTTCATGCAATCAGATGATCAACCTTGAGAATTACACAATTATTTATAAATATTAATAATAAAACCACCTATTAAATAAAATATATTTCCATTCCTTATAAAATCAAATAATTACATAATAAAACTTTTATAATAATAAAAATAAATAAACATGTTTTCCTAACTCCGCTTTTCTCCCACAACACTCATATTCTCTATTACATGCCCTCTATCTCAAATCTCATTGAATTTAGCCAATATCAGCATTAGTGTAAATTAAATAAATAAAAAATATTATAATGAAAAATTCTACAAAATCTCAAATTTTCATTTCATATAAATATATGACCAACATCATGTCATTTTAATAATGAGCTTGATCATTTTTAATGTTGAATTAGGCAACCCTATCCAACATAGCTAATTATCATTTCCACTTCACAAGTCAATGATTATGTTCACATTTGGATGACCCATCTCTAACAAAAATATTTGGAAATGGGGCATAAAGGCAAAACTTTCGTCATTTATATAAAATTTAATTTGATTTATTGAACCTAATGAATGGAACGGGAAGAGAAAGTACTTAAAAGAAATTATTAAAAATAAAACTTTAGCATCACACTTCTCCATCATTCTTAAAAAATTGCTAAACGTGAAACTTTAACACGACACTCCACCATGTCCCTTTAAGTCATGTCTAAACCACCATGGCCGAAAGTCAGATCTACACCACCTTGTCCCTTGACACTTCTCTATCATAACCAAAAATATGTCATGTCTACACCACTATGCTCTTTTAATCTAACATTGACTAGACACTTTTATCTCATAATCAAAAGTCATGTTTAGTTTTGTTTTTATTGTGTTTATGAAATTTTAATAGGTTTTATTTAATTATATTATATTATTTAAAAACTAGTTATGTTGGAAATTTTTGGACAAACTGTGTGTAATGAGTGATTTATCCAACGTTTTAGATGGTGACTCCATCCATTATTAGGGACCAAAAAGAGTCATATGAGTAAACGAGTGTTGGAGACCTTTTTTTTTAGGAAAATAATTGAGTATTAGATAACAATCAAAATTTGAATTAATTAAATAATATTTGACCAATTTTTGAGACCATAAATTATTTGAATGTTCAGCTAACACTCTAAATTTAATTTAAATAAATAATATAAATTTAGTAATTTTTGAAAATCCCATATTAATAATGATTAGGATTTTGGAGAATTTGAAAATTGAAATAAGTAAAATTAATAAAATTAGAAATAAAGTTATCATATATCTAATTTTAATAAAAAATCTAGAAGTTAATATAAGGATTTAGATAAATTAAATTTTTATGTGAATAGAAATAATTATATGAAAATAATAAATAAAAATTAGGATTGGAAATTTTAAAAATAGTAAAAATAGAAAGATAAAATGATTTTAATGAAAATCGAGATGAGAATTAAAGAGTTATAACCATTATTGGAAGAAAAATTAAACCTAGAAATATAATGATAAATATGTCCATTTGAATGAGTGTTAGATCGTAGAATTAGGATTTGGTTTAATTGGTTATCATTAAAGTGAGCGATTTAATAACACAAAAAACTTTATTAAAAGTGTCATAAAAATAAAAATAATAGTTAAGATTGATAAATATCATATAAAAAAAAACACATTAAACTCCTCATCAAAGTTAATTAGGTTTTTTATGAAATGATGTTTACACTATATCTAACTATAAAATTCAAAAATATGGGTTTATATCTATGTCTTTTGATATCATTCGATAAAAGAATGCATTATATAACACACATTTGAATGCATTCTTTCACTCTCTTTTCTTTCAAGCTTAAAAAAATAGGAAGAATTTGTTTAGTAATCCATGTCTTTGAGCTTGCCATGGTTATTGATCCATCTAGCTATTATTGTCTTCATTTAGCAAAATGGTGTTTGATGGTGCTCCTTTGGAATTTAGAACCTCATTATTCTCTTCCACATTACTAGCCAAATTTTCAACATAGATATACACAATAATCTCAATATTAAAAATTTACCTATAGAGAGCATTAAATTGTCTTTCCATTACAAATAACTTCATCCAGATTGGATCATTATGTTTTTTTCCATCTATCTCGATGCATTTGGAGTGGAAAAAGTGCATGAATCAGCTCAAGGGGACCATTTTTATTGGCAGGACCCAGTTTGGCAAAACAGGGTCTGAAACCTTCCAAGAGTGTTTTAAGGCATCAAACAAGGTTTTTTGGGGGGTAATTTTTTTTCTTTAGTGTGCACCTTTTCATGTTATTCTACATATAAATATCTTTATAACAACACAAGAAGCACATCAATCGGAGTCTATATGCGAAAGTTAGGCCACTTAGAAGTTGACCTTCGCATTTTCACCACCATGGTTTGAGAGGATGTCACGTCAGCCCCCATTATTCATGGAAAAGGGGCTAGCCATGTGATTTTGATGTAAAAGATTCTATAAGATTCTATATTGTAACTTTGGTTAAGAGTTGAGGTACTGCTAGTAGGCTATTAGGCTTTGCTATAAGTAGGCCATTAGGAGGAAGAGGCATTCCAAGAGGGATAGGAGGTAGAGCACACATAGAGGATTTGTGCACTGTAGCATCCCATAGGCCATAAGCCATACTTCTTTGTACCTATAACCATATTTCCAACCAGAGAAAGAGAGCAGAGTGACCTCATCTTCCAATCGGGTTCTCTCAAACAAGTTTCCTAGAGCATATATTGTGTCTTATGTATGTGTGTGCGAGATTTTATTTTTTCGTTCTCTATTTTTTGTATAATTTCCATTTTCATGCATGCATTAATTACAATAAAATCTACATATCTAGAAATTTAATAAAACTGTAATAGTGTGAATTTCATATTTTTAATATAATATTATTAAATCTGTTGTGATAAACTGTCTAGTGGAATATCCATGACAGTTTACGAATCATAGCTTGTACATGATATCCTCATATTTTTCCCTCCCTCCTTCATTATCTGAGTAATAAAGAATTTTTAAAGTTAGTATAACTCTATTAGCCTAAATATATTCTCATATATTCTCCCTCCCTCCTTCGTTATATGAGAAATACAGAGTTTGTTAAGCTAGTATAACTCTATTAGCTTGAATATTTTAGTATCTCATATTTGAGAATACTCAAGATCATGGATCCAATCTTCAAATCATTCTTTTAATTATTCCTTGGATATCTTTTGGCATTTTTAATTGATGGTTGATTCCATTTTTTCCATTTTCACCTTTGTATTAGCTAAGAATTAGTTATGGTAGTTTTTTGTTTCCCCCACAACATCTGTGTGGACCCAAGCCATTCTTTGATGGGTCTGAGTGTGATAAAGATGATTCCAAATGTTGTATTGCCTCTAGAAATCCCACATTTTTCTATTTCCTAGGGAAAGGAATTTGCTTTCAAGTCGCATGGCTAGTGGCCAACTAATGGATAAGCCAGAAACTATCAATCAAGTCATGGCGGGTTCCAAACCAACCCACCAATATAATGTTAAATTCCATAAGGTGTTTTCCACTAAGGATAATAGGGATTGCAAGAATAAGAGAACACTCCTAATTACAAATGTCGGCCAATAAGAGATCATCCAATAGCTTTGAGAGAGTACATAAATGAGATAGAAATGGATAGAAATAGAAGTTACCATAGATCTTAATATTAGTAAACCTGAAGGTCAAGGATTTGAAGGAATACAAAATAAGTTATGAAAAGTTGAATTGGGTAGGGTGTACCAAGTTAAATCCAACAACCAGACCTGAGTAAAGCAGTACTTTCATCATTAAAACTTATCGACCAACTAATTCAAAATTTATTTTCTCTCATTTCAATGAAAATAGACTATGTTAATCTAATGCAGGAGCATTAGATCTTCCAAGCCACTAAGTCCTTAATGTAACAAAGCTTCAAGAATGGGGCTTGATGTTTGAGAATAATTTATATTTTTCTATGTAAATATATTGTATTTTCAAAGTTGAGATATTTTATGAGCTTTAGAACTGTATGAGTCATAGTTTTAAAAAAGCTATGGCTAGGTGAGATTTTGTCCATAAGGCAAAAGCTATTTTTCCTTGAAAATCATGAAAGCTTGAGGGAATAATTCATGAGAGCTTTAGGGAATAAGTCAAGGAGTGATTTATGTATGTAGGAAAATACACTTTTCTTCCAACTTTGTTTTTAATCATTGTAGGCCAAGAGAGGAATGATTTTTCTTAGTAGAGCTATATGTATAGATTTGTTGAATGAAATAGAACTTAATGTAATTTGTTTCATGCCTATTGGTGATTTCCTTTGTGTGTATTTGCGAATGAAGAATTCCATCTTGATGGGTAATATGAAATTAAGCAGAGTTTCAGTATCTGTGTGATCCATGAAACTAATGATAGATTTGTTGATTAATATATCATGTGAAGAAGTACTCTGGTGAGAGGATTTATGAAAATTTAGAAGTAGTGAACAAGGATGAGAAATATGTGCATATTGTAGAGGATTCAAGATAATCCAGTGAACAAAAATAAGGAGGGGATTTAAATAATATTGTAGTTTATTTTCCAACTAATCGTTACAATACTTGGATTTTCCTATAATGAAACAAAGGGGAAGTTGTTTATTGGATCAAAATATATGTTGATGGAATTATTGACCAATGAAAAATGTCGTGACAACATTAGAGGAAGAAGTTTAAGATGCATGAAATAAAAAATATCCAACATTAAGTGATCTAGGTGGATATTGGTGGCTAACTGCCTATTCCACTTGGACCCACAACATTGTTTCCTATCATTTTCCTATTCTTCATCATAGTTCCTATTTCGGTAGTTTTATAGTTTAAGTAGTTTTTTGGGTCCTAAACTTCTAAAGTCATTTTGAGGCCCTAAATGGCATTTTTTGGGGAAATGGAAAAATGTGAGACAACAAAATGTTTGCAATCTAAAGTTGTTGCCCTCAAATGGACATTTCTAAAAATCTATTGTGCACACCAAAAATATATTTTATGCAAAAGTTATGAACCTAGGAAGTTGATGTTCCAACTAACCCCATCGGGCCCGATAAAATTTTGGTTCTTCATCTCTTAGGGTTAGGTTTTTGGATGTTTATATTTTCTCATTGTTTTTCATGGTAAAAAGGCCCAACAGCCTCATTGTAACATATTTCAAAAGCCATGTAGCCATCACATCTCTTCTCAAAGATAAGCTACCATCACCAAAACTTGTTTACTTTCATCTTGTTGCATGTAAACAATTTTCAACATATTCTATTTTATTAATTTAAGTTCAATTTCATTGTGTCACTGTGTTTTTGTTTAAATATGTATTCCATTTCAATCCTTCATAAATTTTGATCATTAAGTGGCATTAGAGCAAGTTGAGCATTGCCCTATGTGTGGATAAATGTGTCTAAAGCATGTGTAAAAATATATGTGGTGCATGAATTGAATATTGTTCATGCCCAAAAGAAATATGAAGTTCAAATTGCAAATGTGGAACTGTTGGTGGATTTTATTGTTGAATAGAGCATGGTGAGAAGTGTGAGAGTCGTGGATAGCTCGGTGCTATTGTAGATTCACAAATTTTAGTTATGTAAAGATTAGTTGTAAATCCAACTGAACCTGTGAAATCCATCAAGCATGGAGCATCATGGATTTGTGTATATTGTGGCATAAGAGACTAGAGATACATAGAGACCGAAAGTGGAGAAATAGAGAATTGTGTGTGATAAGGCCTATAACGCAAAGAATAATGTTTGGAATAGTAGATGGGAGGTGGAATATATACTTAGAAGTATGTGGAACATTTGAGAACAACCAAATTTTGTATTCAAGGGTAAATCAATCTAAATGTAACAAGTATCAACTCGATAAACTATTTTGGAAAAATATTCATGTGACCTTAAATTTATAGATAAAAAGCTTAATGTTATTGAGATGGTTATCTATGGAAATTTTATATGACCCGGGCTTCAATTTTGGTGCAAATCTATCTTTGAAATGCTTGGGAACATGAAATGTAAAATCCCTCAGATGGCATGTGAGTTTCCACATAAAGAAACATAGTAAATACAAAATATTGGTTGCTTGGTTACCATGTTGATGAGCACATACATATGAACAAATGACAGGTTTCCATGAAATGAATTTGAAATTTGGAGAGTGGAGATTTTAGGGATTTTTTTATGATTATAGGGAATTTAACATGTAGTTGTGTGTCCCATTCATATGAGAGAATGATCATGGCCTTTTTTTCTCAGTATTCTTAGGTCAACTTTTCCTAGATGAAAGCTCTAAGCTAATCTTCTACTAAAAATGCATTTGGAATATTCTTTTTTATCATTTCTATTAGTATGGGATGATTAATTCACAATTTAGTTGTTATTTAGAGATTTTTTGAGCAATTTGTGCTTTAAGGAAATATTTCCAAGGCATGATACCGGAGGTCGAGTGTGTGAGGAAAATATTTTATGAGGCATGACAAGGGAATCTTGTTGCTGAGGAAACAATTTTGGGGATGATAAATGAATTTTTGGAAGTTGCACAATGACTAATCTTCATGATGACTTGGAAAGTAATTTCTCTAAATGCATTTTTTTACCATGTAAGATATACATGGTTTAACACTATGTAGAAAAGTGTTCCATTCATGTGGGTATAGTATTTTGGGGAAATCACTTTCAAACATTGTGGGCCTTTAGAATAAATAATAATTGTGTTGAAACAAAGTGAACAAGTAGGAAATTGAAAGAGGATGAAGTAGCAACATGTTCTTTGGATGAGGAAGAACAACGGAAGGACTACAACTGTAAAGCCAACAAAAGGATTGAATACTATAGCGGCAATGTGTATGTTCAAATGAAGTTGTCCATAAAGGTGAAATTGGTATTTTTATGTTTTCAAATAAATTGAGAAGGAATTTCTTAATTACACGTAGTAGTGATGGAAATTCTTACAAAGGAAAAAAATAAATAAAGGAATAAAGGAATTTCTTAGATGTTGTGGAAAAGAACATTTACAAGTTCCAATTGAGGTTGGAAGGAGGAGGACAAGTGGATATTCACAAGGGAAGTGAAGAATTGAAAAATCCTGAGAGGAAAAAAAATTCTCAAGAGCTTCTAGAGGATAGAACCAAGGATACCGAAAGTCCATGCTCAAAGATAGATTGGTGAGGTATTATAACAAGTTAAGTAGTAACTTGTTATTGCAGAGGCGTGGAGGTAGTCTACAAGTGGACAAGGTAAAGTTCACAAAGGAAAAGGAAAGATGACTATTGATAGTCATGTCATGGGTTTAGGAAGAAGCCACAACAAAAGAAAAGAACATTTCAAAGAAAATGGAATAAAGAGAAGGATGAGTCAAGAGGAAGTTGATAGAGAAATTATTGAGATAAAAGTATAGTTGAGTGTACTAATGGAAATTCTACATGAAGGTGAGGAAGACTAGAGGTGAAAATGGATTATGCAGAAGAAAGTGAGGTGACCTAGGTTGCAAGTGAAGTTGGAGCATAGGTTGAATTCTTAATTGAAGGATGAAGAGCTCAGAGAAGTAGAGATGAATCTTCACTATTGTGAACTAGAACAAGGACCTATCCTTAGCGAATGTTGGTGAGAAAAGTTCCCTACGTAAGGCTTGAAAACCTTAATAGAGAAGAACACGATAATCAACAAAGAGTAGTCAAACAAGCATACCAAACATATTAATTACTAAACATAGATTTGGAAACATACCTGGAGGTCGTAAGTTTGATGATGTTCCTGTAGTGTCCAAATCCTCTACTTCCTCCAGAATGAGTAGGCCTGCAAGCCAATTCATAGAAGCATGTACATAATAGATAATTCAATGTGAATACATAAAGGACATGTTATATCATCCTATATAAGCATATAAAATAGTGTTCATGAGATAATAACATATCAAGGAATAATACATGATCTTATTTATTGATTAACAACAATAGGTACAGGAAGGTACAACCTGATCCAAGCCAAAGGCATCAATGAAGCCTGCCTCCAATTCTATCTAATTTGAGCAAAGAATGCAACATCTCTAACAAGAGAAAGGATATGCTATAAATATGATGAACACATCTACAAAGGAAACCAGGGTTTCCTAGATACTGGGAGTGCAAGAGGCATGGGAAAAACATACTTGATTTGGGAGAAAAATGGGTATAATGTCGATATACATCTCTCTTATGTCTTTTAGGCCTACCCAAGGGGTGTATATATACCACCTATGATTTGTTAATTCGGTTTTTCCACAAGCTCCTATAGGTGGGCTCTTCATAAAACTCGTGAAACCCACTCGAAAAGTAGAATTTTATTTAATTTTTCATATTTTAAAAGGTATACGCGGGTTCAGTGTTATAGGACCCACATATGTACGTGATTTAGTGTGGGCAGAGTCACATATGGAATTTGAAATATTATTTTTTAATATAAGATCAAGTATGTATGGAGAAAGGGACTACCTAGGGCCATAAAAGAGCATCCAATCTATAAGAGTGCTAAATGATGCTATAATAGTAAAGATAAGGATGAAGGAGCTAATGAGATCCAAGGATCTCATGATTTTAAAACTAATGAAATGTTTGCAAATGCAAGTCTTGTAGGTGTAGATGATGGAGAGTTTCCTCATAAAGGAAATTCCAATTAATGGAATTATGGATGAAATTATTATACCATAGCAAGGATACATCCTTAGAGAGGAGGATGAAGAGAAGGAGAGACTTACTGTAAGTCTCATTAACTATTGTGAAAGTTTGGATTAACATGAGAATTTGATGGCTGAAACATCAAATGAGGTCACACAACCTTACAATTTTAAATCTAATAAATTGTTTACAGTTGCATGTCCTGATGAATATGGATGTCCATTTACAGTTATCAAAGAGATAGAGGAAAAGAAGAATCTGAATTCCATTATGAGTATAGAAGAAGAAGGAGTGTCTTTACAAAACATTGAAGAAGGACATTTGTAGGAACCTGTTACTACAGTGAATAGGACACAATTATCTTGGAAGACAACTAAAAGGAGGACATTGATAAAGAAAAACATACAAACACAATGTTTGTAAGGGATGATGAAGGTCTTATGTAAGAGGAAAGAGATTTAGGGTTCAAGGAAGAAGCAAAGATCTTAGAGGAATGGTTTGAAAAGGACACAAATGTTGATTGTGACATGAAGGATAAAAATACAATTCAAGGTAATTTCACTAGTTTATGTGAAGAGTTGAAACTTATTAAGGAGAGATTAGTAAATCCAAAAGTTCTTATTCATCTTGTAAAGTTGAAAGTAGTAGAAGAAGAAAAAGAATGAGGAGGAAGTTGCAAGGCATGAGAAGCAGATAGGGAAGCAGGTTATCAAACCAGAAATTGGTAAGAGTCTTGAAACTCTTTTGTGAAAAGAAGACATTCAATAGTAAGCAAGAGATGATAGCAAATTCCAACAATCGAGGACAAAGTTGGATGAGAAAATTGACAAGTTGTGGATGTTAATGAAGAGGATGATCAGGAGAAGGTATAGCAAGAGGAAAAGGAAAGCCAACAAGAAAGTATAGCTGACTGAGAAGATTTTATCAGTAAAGAAAGTGGACGAAAACCATAGAGAATTTGGAATCCAAGAGAATTGAAGGCAACATCAATAGTAGGACAGTAGCATATGGGAATGGATGCACAACTGCAAACAAGGTTTGGGATCCTAGAGGATTTGAAAATTATTGACACATGAATAGAACGTCATGAAAATTTTCTACCATGGGAATAGATGCAGGAGCATTAGAGCTTCCAAGTGACTAAGTCCTTTATGTAACAAATCTTAAGGAATAGTCCTTAACTTTTGAGAAGAATTTATATTCTTCTATGTAAATAAATTTTATTTTCCAATTTGAGATATTTTATGAGTTTTCTAAAAGCTATGAATAGGTGATATTTTTTCCATAAGGAAAAAGATAATTTACCTTGAAAAGCATGAGAGATTTAGGATATAAGTCATGAGAGATTGATGGAATAAATCAAGGAGTGATTTATGGATGTAGGAGAATCTAATTTTCTTCTAACTTTGTATTTAATCATTGAATATCTATAGGAAAGGCTAATGTCCAAATGAATGTAGAACCAGGCCAAGAGAGGAATGAATGTTTTTGAGTAGAGTTGTATGTACGTATTTGTGGAATGAAATATAATTTCATGTAATTTTGTTCATGCCTATTGGTGATTGTCTCTATGTGTATGTGTTAATGAAGAATTCCAACTCTGTGAGTAATATGGAATTAAGTAGAGTTTTAGTATCTATGTGATACCTGGAATTAGTGATAGATTTTTTTTTATTAATATTCAATGTGAATAAGTAATCAAATGAGAGAATTTATGACAATTTAGATACAATTAACAAGGATGAGAAATATGTGCATGTTGAAGAAGATTTGAGACAATTCTATGAACAAACTAAGGAGGGTATTTGAATAATGATGTATTTTTGTTTTCCAACTAATCATTATAGGACTTGAAATTTCCTATAATTAATGAAGGGGTAGTTGTTTATTAGATCAGAATAGATGTTGGTGGCATTAATGGCCAATGTAATTTGCAACAAAAAAATTAGAGGAATGAGTTTAAGATGCATGAAATCAATTTCCTGGATTATAATCCCAAAGACAATTAAATACAAAATAACAAGAGCGAGAGCTTGTTATACTAACTCCAAGTTTGATGCAAACTAGCTATGTTGTGCCCTAAGTGACAACAACTACCCTCGTTTATTCCTAGCGATCTTCCATAGTCAAAACATTTTCAATCCTCAACATGAGCATGGGCTTAAATTTTTACAAGTTTATATTATCCATGATTAAAGGGGTCGTCTATAACATCCCGTCTTGCATTAATTTAATTGTAATTATTTAGGTTAAGGGTATTGTGTCACCAATATTGGCATTGAAATGTCAT
>APFE030602264.1:250302-265088 GCA_000404065.3 Pinus taeda | reverse complement strand
CTAATGACTAGTATCATTTCCATAACTAAGGAGATAATAAATACTTTCATAGTTGTTAAACTAATGCAAGTCAATAAGTTAATGCAATAACTCATCTAAATGGCATTTTGTAAGGACTTGTCTAGAGATATATGTCATAATACTCAACAACCTTGCTAGCTCAAATTTAACATATTGAGTTGTATGATTTTGATAACTAAAGAACTAATAAAGAAGATATAGAACTCCATAAAAATTTCTTCCAATTATATTTTATCACCCAGAGATTTGGTAGGACTTGCCTAGATATATTTGTTATGTACTTTCACACACTCCCTCACCTAATGACTTAATTAAGTGGGATAAATTATATCAGGGTAAACTTTTAGAGAAAAATGTATTCTCTTTATCATCTCTTGATTGATTACCAAAATGATACAACTTGTTACTTAAAATAGATACTTCCTATATTAATAAAAAACTTGGCAAAGAAATATTTAGAGATATGCCTTGTCATGGTAACATACTAACCCCATTGGTAATTCTTCAACCAAATTTAATGCTTTGTGTGGTAGAACCAAATCATAAAAACTCATCATTTGGTATTGTTCTCGCATTTTTAAGTTTACTTAGGATTGGGTCACTAAATTTTGTGGTCAACTTCTTGCTATCTTCATATAATGAAAAGTTTGCCTTATAGGAAATCAAATCCTTGGCTTGTTGAATGGTCACTAATTTGAATTTAACATCTCTTCCTTGTATAGTTAAAATGAAGTGATGTTATATTAAAGAAAGCATGGCTAGTTGGAAGTGTATAGTAAAAAATGAAGTGTTGTTACATTTAAGAAAGCATGGCTAATTGGGAGTTTCTACTTGTATGATATATCACTAATATGACATAGTTTATACATAAAATTTGTTTTACGAGTAGTGTCACTTCTTGGAATATTGATTGGTGTACCCTAAACCATGAGCTAGTTTACATATAAAATTTGTTCTACGAATATTAAAAGTCAAGAAAGACATGACATGCTTTTTGGAATACTGATTGGTTTGCCCTAAATCATGATTATATAGTTCTTAAATAGTTATTTTGCTATAAAATGTCATAATATTCTAAGAAAATGCATTTCCACATAGTCAATCAAATATTAAAAAAAACCACCCATTAAGCCTCTCCACCCACACACTGAATGATATGTTTCCAAAATCTCTCTTAAAAGCTCTATGAAAAAAACATCCAAAATATAAATAAGGAAGTGAAGGATGAATTTGTGCCATTCCTAACCCCAGGATCATGTTTCCCACTCCACATAATGTGAAGTATTACTACATCAATAGATTAAATTATGTATGGAGTTTGATGTTTGTGTTTCTTGTTTAATGTGCCCAGAGCCTATATAGTGGGTTTCTTTTGATTACATGGAATTGTGACATTCATTATCTCTTCCATGTATACATGGAAATTTTGTTTTTTAGTTCTTCTTTGATGTTTGTTGCTCAGCCACTCATTCTTTTATATAAAATATTTTTTTTTGGGTGGGTTGATGTGAAGAGCAACCTTGTTCTAAAATCAACATGGATTTCTTGATTAAAGGGAATTTAAATGAGCATTATTTGTGTTTCATGTTTTAAAGTAGTAATGCATAGTGAAGGGGCGTGTAATGATAAGGATATATTTTTTATAGCAAAATTTTTAATTAAATTTTGTTATTCTTTATGATCTTATAAAAAATGAAGATGGAGTTTTTTATACATTCTCTATATATATTTAATTTATATAATTTCAAATTATTTGTTATAATTTTTTCATATTTTTATTTGTCAAATTTACTGATGAACATATTTCTAAGTTTTATTGACTATATAATATAATTTTAAAGAAAATAAATTATTTTTTTTGTTTTTTTTTTAAGAATCAACTCACATTATTTTTTATGGTTTTTTTTTAAGGAAATCAAATATTTTTTTCTTGTCTATAATGTGTCATATTATAATTAAAATTTGAAGGCACAAGCTAAATCACAACATATTACATAGTTTAGTATCAATCTTCTATTAGCTGAAATAATATACTTCATAAGGATTTTCCACTATCCATTTTCAGAGTTAATCGTTTTATATGAATTCTAATTTAGTATTAAAAAAATGAAATTCATTTTTTTATATTAACTTCTTTTCTTTTAGTACTTCTAATTATCTATTTTAAGCAAGAGTACAGTTTAATTGGTGTTGTCAATTATTTATTAAGTTTATGTAACCATAGATTTAGATTTCAATCCCATCGATAATACCAACAAAAAAATTATATATTTAAACTTTAAATTGTAGTTTTTAGTTCCTTTTTTTTTCATTCTAATTCAAATTTGTATAATTATTTTTTTTCCTAATTTTTTCTAATTATTTTTTCATACCTTATTATATTGAATGTGTTCCTTTAAGGGGATGTTTGTCCCAAGCTTTCATCATTTGTTGGTGACCTATGAAACCCCACCACATGTCCTTCATAAGTATCCACCATACATTTCCATCCCTAGCATCTCACATTTCCTTTGACCTTTAGTCAACCACTGGTGCACTACATTGTCCTATCTCCAATGCCCATTGTTTGGGACAACATTGTCGATAGCATGGTTTCATGGAACATCAAATGAAGTTTTGTGGTGCCAAGGTCATTGAGAAAAATGTGTAGGCTTAGGACTTTCTAAGAGATGTTGAGCCTAAGACCACGGCTCTCTAATTCTCTATTTGTCCTACAATGATATCCAATCAAATGGCCCAATCAAAACTAACTATTGAGTGAATCACTAAATAATGACATCCTTTCTTCCCTATTTCTTCTTCCAAATTGAATCACCACACTAACTCATGTGACATAACGCATGTGCATACAATAGAGAGTAGTCATAAGTGTGCTAAAGGTCAACCTTATTAGGATAGACTGAGAAAAAAAGAAGTGAGAAGGGTAGGATAGCAACTCCTTATACTATCTTTGATCAAGAAAGGAGTAAGCTCCTCCCTAAAATGGATACTGTAGATAGGTTTTTGGGTTCTTCAGGATGCTTCATGGTCTTTTAGAGGGGAATGGACATATAACCTAACAAATATGGAGAGCTTATCAAATAATTGGGGTTGATTTGTCATGAACTTGGGGATATTATTTGAGGAATATGGGGATGTGAAACACATATCTTGGTGAAAGAATAGGAAGTAACTACTATAATAATGAGAATCATAAGCACCTCCTTACTAGACTTTGAGTTGGAAAATGAAAAAATGTAATTATATTATACATTAAGAAATTATCTTAACAACCCTTAATAAGGTAAGCCTTCTAATGACTCACTGGTTTAAGAGGTTTGTCCTCTAATTAATTCTTGATCAATAAGTCACTAGATGATAGCCTTGAAAACCTTCTTGGACCAGTTCCAAAATTTCATTCATAGAGTTTCAAAAAACTCTCAAAATCCTCTTTTATTGGGCAACCGAAGTTGAGTTTATGCTAAGCTTAAGTTTCCCATATCCCATTACATGTCTATATTTTTCTAGCCCTTCACAAATGCTCTTATTCTAATTTTGTTGGATGTATCAATCAATTTTTCAAGGTTTAAATAACATGTAGTTATGGGTAAGGACACCTCTATTTAGCCCTTAGAGTGCCCCCAATATAAATGTTACATTTTAAAAATGGTATTGCATGAAGGAAACAACAAATAAAGGATTTGAGGGGATCCCTTTAACACACTACCTTATAAAATCTACAACCACTAGCAAACGTATATCCTACATTATTATCGAATCATGTGTTGGCATTGTTAAAACACAATAAGAGTAAGAAGGAATTGTAAAAAATATGCATTGATAACTTGTATGATTTCATTGGAGATTATACAAAGTCCTTCGTCATAACGCTATTTCATGCCCTTGAATATGGTTCAATTCCAACATCTATTGAGGACATTGAAACATAAGAAACTTCTCAATGTTGCAATTTGTGTATTTAATGATATTGAGGAGAAGGAGATATGTGATTATGATGATTGTAACCATAAACATAGAATAAGAGTCACATGGTCCCAATCTTTTGATCTATATGGTGAAGACAACGATGAGATGAGACCTATCAAGTCAACTAGGGTAGGATTTCAAATAATGACTAGTTATTACAAGAAAGTGAGGCACAATTTAGAGAACTTTGTGAGGAATACACCCCATTACAAATAGAGAGAAGGATTTATAAAGTTTGACAAACAACGCCATCTTTCTTCACCTTTCCCAAGTTGAATGTGGATGGAGGTAAAAAGGATACAAAGGGAAGTCATCATGTTGAACCTACTCCTCCTTTTGATGTTCAAAATTCATCTTGACAAGTGATGACCTCATTCATAGTATTTCACATGTATTCTTATCTACACCAAAAAGTAATGTTTCCTCAACTTAATATTATAATGGGATAATAATTTTATTACATTATGTTAAGTGACCACAAATAACCTTTAAAATATGTACGACATTACTATTACAACTATTTTATTTAATATATCACACAGTCTAAGTTTTCAATAGAGAAACTCGTAGATGAGGAAAATTGTTACACATTTATTCTTCTCTATACCAAAAGGAAATGTTTCATCAACTTAATGTTATAATGGGATACCAACATTCAAACTTTATTCTATCTAAGTAATCGTTAGAAGATGTGTAACACTTCGAGCACAATTTTTTTGTTTGGTTGATCACATAGTGTACATTTTCAATTAAAAAACTCACACCAACTAATAATTAGATGTACAATGATACTATCAAAACTTTTCTACTTGGTTGACCTTATAATACAAGTTTTCAATAAAGAAACTCATACTGTTAGAGGTAAAGTACAACACATGAGATATTATTATGGTTATAATATTCTAACCATTCAGACCTCACTCTCGTTCATACAACATTTTATCAACTTAAGAATAATATCTCACAAATGACTACAAATTGTTGAGGTGACGACTTTCTTATGCACTTTGGATTATGAATTTCGTTCGAACCAATGGTTTCCAACTTCTAGTTGAATTATACCAATGGCCAAAGAAAATGCCCCAATACATAACAAAAACCCTTAATTTCCTTATATTTCAATGGTCCTCGCGAGATTAGAAACATCAGTTGAGGTTTACTTAGTGATGATGATTATTTCATGACCTCTAACATCACATCCTTCCATAACATGCCCACTCATATTTACTTCTACTAGAAGACCTTTTAAAGTATTCATTTTCCATTCAAAAATAAAATCCATTGATATTTAAATGGCATAACCACCCTTATTCATTTTGGTGTTTCCTTTCCCCACTTTAATAGACGTAGTCTAGCTTTAAACATTTTTCCCTTTTTCACTGGAATTTGACAATATAATTTTTGGTAAGAACATGAATTTTAATTGTTTAAAATGCATTTTTTTATAACTAGGTTGAGCCTAAGTTGGAGCCAACTCGTCTATTAGATGGAAGAAAAATGTACCTACAATTGGATCCTATCACTAGGAATGTGTGAAGCTCAGTCGAGCTTGGACACCCCTTGGGATAGATTAACTACTCCAAAGTGGTTATCATCCTCAACCCCGCTCCATGAGGTATGAACCTAAGATCTAGTGGGGACTAAACCCCACTGAAACCAATTGGTCTACGCCTCATGGGTTTGTTTAAGACGCATGTTTTAATGCATAAATGGATTCAGCACCCTAAATAACCATCAAAACATTCAAATTATAGAAATTACACAACTAAAACTTATAATTTCCCAAAATCCCTATCACATTCTAAACAAAATTATCTAAATAATTTACTATAGATATTAAAAAAAATATATATATAACGTTATATATACTATATATATTTATATACGTAAAGCCAGTGATAAATTATGCTCTTTAGTTATGATGAATATTCATTTTCACCATGCGTAGTTATAGAACACTTATTTCCTCCTCTTGTTATACTTAATCGTTATAAAATTATTTAAAGTTAAAGTAAAAATTACCTTCCTTTCTTTTTTAAACTTAATCATTTCCAAAATCTCATAAAATTTAAAATCCCATAAAATTGAAGTAAAATTTACGTTCCATTAATTAAAAGTCAAATGTCAATGAACTCCTCCACGATATAGCATTATGGCTACTTAACAATAAAGCTTATCCATTTTATCATTACGAAAAAATGAGTGAATTATATCAAATAATTATGTACACATGAACAACTAATTTGCATGGCCCATTGCTCTGTAATTGGCCATTAAATAACCAAATTGAAAGCATGACATCTCCATAAAGAAAAAACAAAACGTGACAATTGGCCCCTTGGCTTTCATGGAATATTCTTTTCATTTTGGGTTTTCCCATTTTGGATTAATTTTGATTTTAACTCTTGTAAATTAGGATATTGGCGTTTTAATTCTTATATCATTTATATTAAATATTATTTTAAGAATGCATAAATTAATAAATGTGTATAAATGTGTATAAATATTTTTTTAGAAATGTATAGTTAATAGGTTGTATCTTTGTTGTTTGACTTACTTTTATAGTTTAAATTAGCTATGGTTGGATGGAAGGATTGGAAAGGAATATTATAAGAGATTTATGAACATTAAAGGTCTAACAAGAGTGGGAAATGACCAAACACAAGAATAGAATATTAGAGAAGAAAACAACAATGAAGCTCTCGAAGATAATGAGTATAGATGCTATGATGTTATTGATTAAATTTAAAGTATGCTTAAAAATCAAACTTAATTTTGAGAATTATTCATAGATTATACTTGTAATGTTTTCACTTTAAGATTTTGTGATAAGAATAAGTATTTGGTTATTTTTGTTATATGTTTAATATTTTTACTATATGATCTTCACTTTCATTTTTATGTGAATCATTATTTTTGGGAAGAAAACTTTAAATATTTTTATTTTTTTGACATAAAATTCATAAAAAATACATGTTTATAATACATATATTCAAGAACAATATTTGTTTTAGTTACAATTTTTACAATAAAAAATTAATTTGGTTATAAATTAATGGATTATTAATGTAACTTGATTTCAAATATCAAATTTAAAATTTTATTATAGATTGATGGACTATTAATTTCATTGAATTTTAAACATCAACTTTTTATAAGAGGTGTTTTATTTTTGTCATTTCAATAACTTGGTAGTTGATGTTTTAGAAAACTTTTAAATTTAGTGTTTCATGAAGTATGAAATGTTGCAAAAAGTTTGTTTTTAAAAGTTAATTTTGTAAAATTTTCCTTAAACATCAACCAACAACATGTTGACCTTGAGGAATGTCGAAATGCATGTGTGAGAGCTTATAATATTTATATTGCACTACTTGTTTTTATGCCCTTATAGTCACTTCTACTTGCATACCTAAATGGCATTTGACTATGATTTACAACTCATGACAACATTCTAATTAGCTCTTAGATTAATGAGTTATTAGTTCCATAACACTTCAGGCATTATATTTTTGCTATCAAAAACCTTCCTCCACCATTTCCACAACTTGACAAGAGCTTTTTTTTATGACTTTTAGAGCTAGGGTTTTGTGTAGTGGGAGGTCTACTTCACAAATCATCGCCTAGACATTAATGTGAAACATGTTGGAGCCATTAATGCAAAATACACATCTGAGAGATAACAATGTGCAATTATATCTTTCCACATGTTTTTATGCCCTCGAGACTACTTCTTCATGTGTTCAGGAATGTTATTTGGTTGAAGTTACAACTTGTGATAAAATTAAAACCTAGAATTGGATCGATAAGCCATCAATTTCATTGGACACTAAAACATTAGACTTCAGCTAGAAGAAATCTTTCTCTTCCATATTAATAAAGTTTGACAAAAAAGACATGCATGAGATAAAGGAAAGAAGAAAGCTAAAAGTCTTACGAACTTGAATTTCTAATTTGTCATCCATATAATCTAGTCAAGCATTCTTTACTAAATTTGCGATTTTGGATTTGATAATATTGTTGCTTTTAATGCATAAATAGATCAAACATCCTCATATATCGATATCACAATAAGATTGTGTAATGTTAATATTTGATATTTGCAATTCCATCAATCCAAAATGATTCTTGCGAGATTTCAAGTTAAAATAACAGATATCCCTTCACACAATTTTGAGTCGCTGGAAAAGAGCAAATTCATAAAAAGTTTAAACTATGATGAAAATAATTAACTAACAATACAACTTCTAATAATAATTATTCGAACTAGGCAAGTTAAATTAATTTTGAAGCACTTGACTCTAGTTTTTCTTTTTGGTTTTTTTTAGTTCATTGTACTAGATATTGATACTAACTACATCCACCGAAAACCCACCTTTCAAGTAGAAACGGTCCCCAAGGAGCGAGCATGTCAATATCGATGGGACTGGATCCCAAGTGGGGAGGATAACAATGGATCCTCTCTACCACTCGAGCTACAGCCACTTGAAAAGCACTTGACTCTAGTTAAAATGTTGTGGGGTCAATTTTTTCAACTATGAGAATTGTTAATTCGTGAAAATGACTTGGGTTAGACCTAAGATCAAATTAATTGGTTGTCATTGTGTTCCAAAAATATATCGAATAACCCACAAACTAAATATACCAATAATTTATGACTTAACAATGATCAAGATGTCCTAAAACACACTCATAAAAATTTCTATCCAAAATAATATCTATTTTTTTAACTTTATCACAGTAAATCAATCTCCAATTAAAAGCTTTAATCCAAATCTCATTAGAAATATAAATCCAATTAAAAATAAGGGTGAAAATTACAAGGAACCATTTTAGTTATAAACCCTTTGACAACGAAAGGAGATCATAAATTTCCATACACACACCAAAATCCTTTTAAGGCAAGCATAAATGTGAAGTGATAAAATTCTTTTAAGGGCAAACATAAGTGTGAAGTGATTAATGTCAGCAATCAAGTGTGAATAAGCTGTAGGACAAGCGTAAAGGTGAAGTGGTAAAATATTGTTTGATTTGACTAAAAGACACCAAATTTTATATAAAAACGATGCAATTCCAAAAGCGAAAATTCTGGTATATCATAATTAAAAGTCACGTCTCTGCAAATGAAAAGTGAAGCAAATGCATGGTGTGGTAACCCGCCATATCGCCCGCCCACGTGAACACGAAGGTCCACCATGCTTTTTCCCGTTAAAGATATTACTTTCCACGGATAGATTATGTGCGTTTTACATTTTCTTCTTACTTTTGGAGTTAAATTATAACATGCCAGAATTCCAAAATCTTAAAAGTTAATATATTATCTATTAATTCATGTGTATGTGTATGTGTATGTGTATGTGTATGTGTATGTGTATGTGTTATTTAATTAATAAATAAAATGATGTTTTTTTTGTTTTTTTTAATTAATTTTAATTAAAATTTAGTAAATATTTTAAAAAATTTTGAATTTAAGTTTTTTACTATGCAGAATTCAAGTGCCAAGCCTTTTTTAAGGCGATCAATATGTTTATGCATTCAAAAACATGTTTTAAATGACAAAAAATCACAATCTTGATTGAAATTGTAGTGGAAAATTCCACTAATAAAAAAAATAAAATCATTTTGTCTATTAGTGAGACTTCACACGCATTCAAATTTTAACGAAAGATAGATTTGAAGCCTTATTGGAGTTTCGCTCTTGGTTAACTTGTTTTGTGTTTTAATATGACATTGATTCATATGCATCTAAGTCTTATTTCACATAAATTATAGCCTAAGTTTCTAGTTATAATCATAACTTTTTCTAGCCTTTTTTATAATTCTAATAGTTTGATATTGTCAGAATGTCAAGCTATAATTGCCAACTTTGTCCTCTTAGCTCATCATCTCTATATCAGCACAAAAACACCGCCTTCATAATTGTTTTGTCTTGCCATCAGTTTCAACACCTTCTCGTTTAATTGGAGCTCTTTAACCTGAACCATAATCAAGATATAAGATTGTCAAAAACAAAGTAAGCAAAGAAGACAAGGTTATCAGAAGCAAACACAAAGTGAGAAAAGAATGCAATGTCATACAAAGTATGTAAAGAAGAAAACAACATAGAAACAACGAAGTAAGCATTTCAGTTTCATTTCTATGTTGAGTTTTATAGCATTCACTAGATAAAGGAAATCTATTTGAACAAAAATTAGTATGACTAAAATTGTCGAAAAGAGTACCCTATGTTACTTTATAATATGAAGACTAACGCCAATCACATACATTAGTGTTGATGAACTCCACTTATCAAGTCATATTACTTGGATGTTGTAATATTAAAAAGATGAAAGGTTCATCTCACATAGATTGATTACCATGATAATTTAGAGTGCATATTTTGTAGATATTGAAAATCACTAAATAATATAACATGTAATAAAACGATATAGTTTATATTTTATGAAATTTATTTTAAATCATATTGTATTAATTATAGTTAAAGAGTAATTAGTTAATAGATATATTATAATGTTCAATACATTGTTTATGAAGATTGTGTCTACAAATTATGGTTAAGATAATTGAAATTTTAACATATCCTTTGCAAAAGATCAAAGATCCTCTAGGAGACATGGAATAAGAAATAATAGACTTATGAGCAGTTGATTCAACCCATATTGAAAATGGCATTGACCTTGATCATCCATTTGAAAATGGATTATATCTTACGATAAGGGAAATATGAACATGCAAGAAAAAAGAAAATAAAGAAGACTAAATGACCTAACCCAAATAGAGATCCTTTGGACCTAAACAACATAACCATAACAGATGGAACAAATAATATTTAAGGTTAGAATTATAATGACCCTTTCAACTAAAAATGATAAGCAACATAGGCCATGACATGGCCCACATGAACTTACACATCTAAGAAAAATTTTTAAGAACCAACAATAAAAGGAAAAGTTAGTGCACAACATGGATCTCTTAAAATTACCCCAAAAAGGTTAACTAAAGTAGGAAGGGAATCTAATGAGCATGACATACCAAAAAGGGTCCACCTTAAGACACAACAATGTAGGGAAAATAAAATGTTCAAACACTCAACTTCTACATGTAATCATTCAATCATTAACAATAGGAAAGTGACATTGCCTTTGCCACAACACAAGTTAATATATCATATAGTGAAGTGATTTTGTTCATACCACAATACAAAACAATATAGAATTCTATATACTTCATATTAAGAGGCAAGATATATACATAAGCAATGCCATAAAACCCTACATAGTTGTATGCTTGCAAGATTCTAAAGGACCTCCTCAATGAGGTGTTAAATCACTGAAATAGTATGACAATACCATTGACCAATTATCCCAAACATTTCTTCCTATTTATAAATGAAAGCTTAAGTTAACTATCGAAAACAACATTGTTAAAAATCCATCATAAAATCACAACCAGCATTCCACACTTTTTGTGATCCACAATTTCACTACCCTAAGTAACTCTACCATAAAAGATAATACATTTTTCAAAACATATATATATATATTACATGGGAAAATGATAGCTAAAACATACAATCATTGTATTCACCAAGAATCACAACCCAAAAAAAAACTCTTATAATTTAATTAATAGTCCACAAATCATATTAAACAAGATTAACCAAAATTTGAAAAAAAAAACATTATCGCCATTAATCCCAATTACGTAAACTACCCCAATAAATTAACATTATTAATATAATTAAAAATTATCATCATACATAATTAAACCTCAAGCAATATTATACCCAACTAAAAAGGAAAATTCATAATTAAAAAAAAAACACTCAAACCTTTTTCCCAAACAAAGTAACCATCCCAAAAAAAAACCAAAACAACCTTATATGAGCTTTTAAATAATTTTAAACAACCACACAATTTTGTTAGTTTCCTTACCCACATTGTTTTATGGCTATTGGAAGATTTGATTTTGAACTCAAATAATTATAATTTATAATTAATGAATTGAATTAAGTTAATTATAATGTTATTATATATTTGAAAAATTAATTTTATTACTTTAATAATATTATGTTTATTAAAATCATTTTTGGCAATAATTATATCAGAATTCATTTTTCAACGCGTTTCGAACCAGCAAGTGTGGTTCATTGTCAGGAGATGAAGAATCAAATCAAGGCAACAAGTAGTGTGGTTCATGGTTAAGACAAGATGAATCAAATCAAGGCAACAAGTAGTGTGGTCATGATCAGGACAAGATGAAGAATCAGATCAAGGCAACAAGTTAAATAGAGAGATCGATCATTCAATGGCTATAAAACTGACTACCTTTGACCAAGGAAACGGCTACAAAGGACGGGGTAATAGCTACATTTAACTGGACCAAGAGACAAGGAAAAGAATAATATTCATTTAATTAATTAATTAAATAGTTAGTTTGTTAAATAAATTCATTATTATTTTATTGTAACAAATAAATCCATTTATAGTTAACTAAATTGTTTTAACAAACTTAAACTCAGAACCTAATTTTTTTTAATATCCTCTTTAATACTTTAAAACTAAATAAATTACCCAAATATATGTATTATTATAAGACTATTATAAAACTAGTCAGTTAATTAGTTAACATAATTCTAAGATTTCCCGGATGCGGGTGTTTAATAGTGCTGGTATAGCACAGCAAAATTGGGTTGGCAAGTGGCGTGACCACCTGACTACCCACGCTTCCACCTAGAAGACCTTCATTGACATTTATGGTGTTTCAATGCTATATGCAGGCAGAGGAAGCCTCACTCTAGTTCTTAAGATGGCTCATTCGGATCGCCTTCTCCCCACTCCGCCCCCTCTGAACCATAACTCTCTCCCTGCTGCTGCAGAGCCGAGCTCGTGGACAACAACGGGGAGACAATGCAATATACTTTGTTGCATTGAGATGGTCGAGGGTTCCCATTTCTCGCACAGTCTCCTTTGCAGCCTTCGAACTGATGCTTCGTCTCTAAATCCTGGTTCTGCTTTGCGAATTACCGGTCCTCCTACTCCCTCTAGCTATTCAATCCCTGTCACTGCTCCTCCTCTTCCTTGTCTGCCCAATTCAAACCAGATAAACATGCCTCGTATGCGTCACAGGATGCGCTGCAGAAGGGGAGGTACCAGAGGGCGTGCAATTTGTCGCCCCTCCCTATCTCGCTCTGAATCGACCCCCTTTGATGCTTCCTCACCCCCGACGATGACCCATCTCACGGGATAGTATTATGCCACTCGTAGCAACCGAGGGTGAGCTCAGACAGTAGGTTCTCGGCGTACTGAAGATGTTCCTCAACCTCCTGTTGTCTTTGTCCCTTCTATGCAACCCAATCACTTGACCCAATTCCAGTTTCGCTGTACATTGGACGGCCCTTGCATAATTGCTACCATTTCTGTAGCATTCAAAGAGGTGCCTCAAAGCTCTGAAGTCCCAAAGAGCCACATCTAGGAGAGGACAAACACAGGCAAAAGGAAATCCCCTGGCAGCAGTTTAGGGGCGTACAGAAGCAATGAAGATGCTCTAGAATGCACAGGCGCAACTCAAGGAGACAATAATCCAAGTCGTTCTAAGGTTGTAGAAGAAATGTCGAGAGATAATCAAGGAGAGGAAGATGATATGGAGGAGTATAGGTGTATGATAGTGGAAGAACTTTCTCCCACCAATGACACCTAGCAGGTCCATGTTTCCTTTTCTTCCAGGCTCTGGGTACCTAGATCTCCACCTCAGCGGTCTATTTTGTTACTTCTTTTATGAAAATGTTGTTAATTTTGATGTCAATTCAACAAACTATTCCACTCTGGCTTTACAGGCTATTGCCCTTGTGTGGGCAACAAAAACTTCTAGTTTTGTACTGGTTTCCCCGATGAGGGCAGTCACTTTCAGTTATAGGTTGTTAAATAGTGCATAATCTGAGTCTTGCTCTGTAGAGGCTAGTGCCTCTTTGTATCATTTTGTTACATTAATAGAATTAGTTACATTTAGAGAAAAAAAAACATAATTCTAAGACTATTTATTTAATACTTAGTTATATTTAACTAATATGTTTTAATGAACTTAAACTCAGAACTGAAAACCTAAAAATTACTTTTAAACTAAATAAATTACATGTATTATTATAGGACTGTTATAAAACTAATAATTAGTTAACATGATTCTAAGATTATTTATTTATTTACACGATATATGTAACTAAATAAGCAATAAAATAAGGATTAGTTCTATGAATATTTATGGGATAAATTGTTTATAATTTACTAAATTACATATTAAATTTATTTATGTTCATTTACTAAAGGTATCAATGGTTTATTAATTAACCCATTAATTAGTTAATAAGTTTGTTTAAATTTTATATATATAATAAAAAAAAAAACTAGGTAAAGTGTAAAACTATCTTAGAACAAAAATCAAGAAATTAAACCTAATAAAATGAATTTCAATTTCAATTGATAATAAAAGGTTTATAAGCTTCCCTCTTTTCATTTTATAAGGTTAAATTTATTGGTTTTTGTTTTACAATAGTTTCACACTTTACCTAGTTTCTAGTTTTTATTTTTATTATATATGTAAACTTTAAATAAACTTATTAACTAATGATTGGATTATTAAATAAACCTGTGATATCTTTAGGAAATAAATATAAATAAATTTAATATGTAATTAATTAATTATAAACAATTTATCCCATAAATATTCATAGAACTTAGATTTCAATTTCAATTGATAATAAAAGGTTTATAAAGCTTCCCCTCTTTTTTCATTTTATTAGGTTAAAT
>APFE030602264.1:226873-249492 GCA_000404065.3 Pinus taeda | reverse complement strand
AAATAATCATTCTAATTAAAAATAATTATTTTGAGTTTTACGTGATATAAAATCATATAACCATTTATTACCTACCTACATAACATTCATAAAATCATATAACCATTCATTACCTATCTAGATAACATTTATGAAACTCTACATAACATTTATGGAACTCTTGCCTAAATTAAATCATTACACTTAATCTTAAATTCACAGTGTGAATAACAACAATGTAGGAGGTAAATCCAAGTATATTTCTATTCATGTTACAAAGTATTTTGCTAACATAAATAGTTTTGATAAGTTAGATATTTATGAAAGAAGGTATGAAAATATGAAAAATAGAATAAAAGAATGAAAATATGAAAATATGAAAATTTGTAAAAAAATATGAAAAGAAACCTCATCAAAAGAAAAATAAATGTACAAGTGAGCAAAGCTTAAATGCAATTTGAAATAAATTTTGTTTGAACCATATAGTAAAATTATGATAAAACATTTTAAATTTATGTTTTAGGATTAGAAAATAATTCAACCAAAGTGTCTAATCTTGGTTGAAATTAGAAGAAATGATAGATTAGAGGAAAACGTGACCTAAGCATTTAAGTTTGGCCAATTGTATATTTGTAATAGAATAGAGTAAAGAGTAACTTTAGGAAATAAAAGGCATGCTTGATCAAACGCACCTTTAGGATTATAATTGTGCTTTCATAGATTTATTTTCGTTAAAAATAAACTAATCATGTCATTTAAGCATGATTAGCACTATGTAATAAGATTTAAAATTGAGTTTATTTTCTATCGGGAATGATTCGATGTCTTGTCATTTTGCAATATCCAAAGTGCGCTTATCAATGGCCTTTGATTTTCCCCACCCAAATCAACAACGGGGAAACCAATTCGCACCCCCTGTCCTATTTCACATTAACATCAAGGGGGGGTCCAAAAAGTGGTATTTCTTTTTACGGGCCTCCCGTAACGTGCCATTCTCTCATGAGCTCGCACCCCCCTCGTCCTAACCGCTTACCATTGCCCCCCCCCCCCCCCCCAAATCCATTATTTCTCCTCCGGTCCCGCTAAGGATTAATACATCACTTCCCATGCATTCCCTCCGTTAATCATATCCTGCCACTTATCCATATCCATTACTACATTATCATTATCATTTTCCCATTATACCCATGTCCGTTACCATGTTCCTGTTATCCATTAATGCTCCTAAATCTCGTTTGGTAACAGTTTCGTCCTAACGCTAAATGATTAAGGCCTGTGAAAATACTTTGACACATTTCGCATGGATCCCCTAGCTACTTTGATCACTATTCTAAATTTGTAGGTATTATTGAGAGTTTCTACACTCCTATTGTCAGCACCTATCAAGTTTCAGCAATACAGAGCCCAAACACACTCGACATGGATTTATTTCTCTATCCGGGTACCTATTAAAGCCAAATTCTATCCTCTAACATAATTTCTCTTTCAAATTCCATAGTCATGGCACCAAAGGGAAAAGCCCAATTTTCTAACAGTAGATCCAAAATTGATGACAATCCTAAGACTTTTGCTACCCTAGACCTAGATCATATGCCCTTAGCTAACCAGTACTTTAAAATTGTTGACACTAAGTGTGAATTTGACTTGTTAGAATTACATCATTGGTTAAAGAAAAATTATCTTGATTAGTAGGATGACATTAACCTTTAGGAATCATTATTGCCTATGTTTATCTTTCCTCATACCCACTATTTCCCCGATTTGTTCATGTGGTGTCAAGCCAAGTATAATCCATTGCAAAGAACCATTATGGCTCAAAATAGAGACATTGTGATCTCCATTACACCAAAAACCATAAACCAGATGATGTTGATTCCTCAAAATGACTCCCTTAGCCATTTTCCTGCAGTTGTTCTAATGGAACTATATCATAAGTTAACCTTTCCTCAGAGAGCTCAAATTTTTGAGTTTTTTCTTCCAAAAGACTCTCATCTTCCTAAGAAAAATCCCCCTTACCTAGCTTCCATGTTCCCTGAGAAAGACAAGCAGATAATTGCCCTAGTTTATTTCCTTTTAGGGTATCCATCAATCCAGTGGGTAGATGAGCCTATCTTAGGCTTTTTATCCATTTTCTCGACTGAGCACAAGCCAACATTCATGTATAATTTTAGCCAATTTTTGGTTGATAATATGCATGAATAGATGATGAAAAATACTATTGAAGGCATATTCAATTATGAATCTATACTAGTCTACATGTTTCTTTTTCAACAGGGAGACAAGTTTCCAATAAACCTACACAGGCAAGATGATCATGGCATCAATCAAACAGTGACACAATGGAACTCATTAGTCAAAAGAAAATCAACTAAGTTTAAGTTTATAGAATTCATTGACAGTTTTGCGCATATAGTTGTAGGGCTTCTTAGTAGTCAGAATGAGCCTAGGATTAGTGCAGAAATCAAAAGGGTTTTACACTTGAGTGAACAGATAAAGACTGGAGACTGGCATTTCTACCATAATTACACAGAAATAAGAGTATATGGATGTGAATTGGCTCCATACAAGTTGCCAAATTATGTTCCAATGAGAATTTTCTCTCTGTATAGATAAGAGGGACGATAAACATGGATGAAATCCATTTTGTTTCAGTGAAAAGGAAATCACAATCTAGGATCAAAACTCAAGTAGGACCATTCATTTGTAATACTAGAATAGCAGGTGATGAAGCAGATTCGATCCTCAAGCAATTCAAATTTCAGCCTAGTTTCACCTAGTCATATGATCCATTCAGTATTATTTCTAATCTAAGGGTGGAGCTCAAAACTACACCTTATAATCATACCCCCAGGCCAAAAATTGAGAAATTTATGAATCAAGACCAGTGGGAGGAGAATACACTTCAAGTCGCAGAGGAGCAGACTCTGTCTATAGCTACCCTTCACACTCTTGTACCTCAAGACAAAAAGGGGAAAAGACAAAGAGAAGAACCTTCATCTCTAGCCTATACAGAAATAAGTGCTCAGGAGTTTATGATTCAGCATAAGAAATAGAAGACACAACTCCCAGATGTCACCACTCAAAATGAGGAAGAGCAGCAAACTATTGTTATGAGTGGTTTTCAGTTTTCTACAAGGTCAGAAAAACACCTTCCTAATACCCCATCCTCTTCGACCTCACAGAATCCTACAGATAAATCACAGTCAATAGAATTGGTTAAACTAGATGACCCCAATATCTTCAGCAAGTTTTTGCAGATTAAGCAGAAGAATGAAACCCTAAAGGCCAACACCTATGCTCAATTTTGGAAGTATGCTTCTACCTCCCAACAACATTTGAAAGTGAAAAGGGAAGAATGCAAATGACATTCTTACAGGCTCAAGTGCCATCTCCAAAGACTTCTGCAAATTATAAGAAAACCATTTTCTCATCTGATACAAATTAATACATCCTATTGATCAAATGGATATGCATAGACATGAAATGATTTTCTCCACCATGACAAATACTACCATGGAGATTTCAAAGTTAAGGACATCTCTCTCAAATGTCCAAAGTCAGTTGAAATTTGAAAAGATTTCTTCATTAGCAAAGGACACCATAATTAAAACATTGGAAGATTTGGTGATTAGGTTGGGATATCATCCCAGTGATGTCAAAACAATGGAGGAGATCATCAAAAATAAGAATGTAGATATTACAGCTCTTAGGAAATAGCTAAAATTTCCTTCTACAGAAGATCCATTGGCAAAATAGATTGAAGAAAATGAACAGCATAAGGAAGACATGCTCAAACTAATCATTGAGAAAAATATATAGATGAAGGAGATGGAGGACTAGATTGAGAAAATCCTTAAAGAAAAAGAAGAGGTTGCATAGTTGATTATATCCCCAGTGATAGCCATACCCATCATAGTTGAAAATACAACAGGAGATTTGACATCAACATCTGAAGGTTTAAAAAAAGTTGTGCGGGACTTATCTCTTCAGAGACAGGAAAATGACAAGCTCCAACAAAAGCTCAAACATGTAGAAGCTCAAAAGATTAAAAATGATTCTCTTTTGGTAGAAGAGATGTAGAAATCTCACCAGCTAGTCAAGAAGATTGACCAATTGGAGAACCAGTCATTAATGGCTCAAACCTTGGCCTAAGCCAAGGAAAGGATCTGGGTAGATATAAATCATGCCATAACTAAGGTCTGGTCATCTATCCAGATTATGTTTGAGAAAGAAGAGTTAATGGATAGATGCATAACAACCATTGAGCAGGTCAGAACAACATTGGGACAAAAACTAGTAGATGCCACTTCCATGATCATAATATTGAATTCAAAGACCAGCTCAAAGTTGGAATGGATTCAGATTGCAAACAGAATAGAGACCATTATAGAGATCATAAAGGTGTTACAGAAAAGGAATTTAATGACCCAATTGGAGACCAAGTCTCAAGCTCTGGAAAATATTGTCCAGAGATTTCACACTAAATTCAATTTACTAAATCAAAGAGGACTTTCAGGGCTAGTAGCACCAAATGACATACTTATCATCTTGGAATATTACTGTGAGAAGCTTTACAGCATTGCCACAGATACATCCAAGTTTGCAGGTATTAAGGGGCATATCACAAGGAAAGAATTTATTGAAGCATTAGAGTTTGATTTAACCATCAAACATGAAATCAAGCATATCTTCATCAACCAACCCACTTTCGAGAAGTATATTGAGGTAGATGAGGTATATATAAAGCTAATAAATATTTCTATACCAACTGATGAAATATGGGATGAGTTATGTGATACCATTGAGTAAAAAGGTTTTATCTCCAACAGATAGACAATAGGACAAAATTTTGGGGGACAAGTCATCAACAACTTCCTCAAAGATAGTGCCCACATATCAACAGTTTAAGCAGTCCTATATTTTTGTACTATTTTTGCACTGTTTTTGTAAATTAGTTCAAATGTTTCTAGAGTCTTATATTCATGTATAAATAAACATTAACTCGTTTTATTAAGGGTTGAACCCTTGCATGATTTTTTCTAAAGCAGAATTGTATCAGACTGAATTCACTTCACAATAATGAAAGGATTATGGATTTACTTCAAACAGCTTGTCTCTTTGTGAGTTTGTCTTAATTTTTTCACTTCATATTTGTTATTATACATGTATTTAAGTTTTATTAAGATAATTGGGTAAGAGAAAACTAAATATTAGTCTATCTTAAAGCCCCATGAAGTTATAATCTATTTTAGGGAATAGTTTATTAGATTGTATGTCTTTATAAGATCCTCTACATTTATAAATTGTCAACCATCTTCATAAGGTTAAATACATTTTTTTGGGATGTAAACATTTTTTTCTTGGATGCTTCCATATGATTAACTAAAATCCAATATGGATATTTAGGAAATCACAGCTTCTTTCAATTCTTTGTTTCCATACACTATAAATCAATTTATTGTTCAGATGTAGAGAATCATCCCTTTCATAGTATGCAGTATTAATAAATTTTAAGCACCTGCCTTAACATGCTCATCACATTGGTCATCCAAAAAAAAATTAAAACAAACAAAATAATTTAGATGCTTTGGCACAATTAATTAACCTAGAATTATCTAAGAGGACAACACTTTGATAATTTAACAACTTAACAAGTACAGTATATTGGAAAATGTAACTAGTTTCAGTCTTCATAATTGTCAATGTACTAAAATCATTATGTATATCTTATGTTACAAGAAAAAGAAAAAAGAAAATAATATTTTTAAGCATGGGTTTCATGCTCCATTTTGATGGTCATCTAGGTAAAGCATGTTCTACATGCTTCTATGGTTTGTCATGACAAAAGAATAATTTTCTTGAGTCGAAATAGTATTTATCAATTGTAAAGATATTCATTTTGAGTCTAGAAAGTTCTATGAGCCTCCAAGCACAATTCAGCCCTAGTAGTGACAAGTCGACCTAAAGAAAGGTATTCGAACACCATAGATGTGTATAAATAGAAGCGATATCAACCTAATTTGGCACCAATTCGATCTTTCAAGAATCAAGTTTGATCTAAATATAGAAGTAAGAATAAATGAAGATCGCAGGTCTAAGAAGAAGAAGGAAACTTTGTTTTTGGGTCTTTCTCTCTCACACGTGCAAAGGTTAGGGTTTATGTGGCTTTAAGGGAAGTCAAGAATAGCAGGTCAAAATTACAGGAGGCCAAATTGCATGTCCAAGTTGCAGGAGAACCAAATCCTATGATTTGGTCTAGTTTGATTTTGGATACCTTGGCTTATTTAAATAAATACCTTTTGAATAATTTACATGTGCCAAAATTAGGGTTTCTGCAGCCACTATAGGGCCGAAGTTGCAGATCTAAGCTAGGGGTTGAAGTTGAAGTTGGAAGTTGGTTGAAGGAGGATTGACCCTTCTTGTTTGGGCTGAAATTTGACCTAATTTGAAGTCCTTCTTGAAGGGATGACTTGGAGGTTGGAGGAGGACTTGCTCTAGGGTTTTGGGCCTTGGTTTCCTCATTTGAAGTGGAATCTATAAGAAGAGAAGACATTTTCTGTGTTTTCCCCTTGGAGGGGTTTTTCCCTAGCTTTGAGCCTATATCTTATGTCTATTGTCTTTATTGTTTTTTCTCTTGATAATTATTAGATTAAAATATCTAATAAATAAACACAAGAAGATAAATAAAGTTCACAAGCAATTATTAAGGTTAAGGATGAAATTGATTTAATATTTGCCCTATTGCATTCTCCAACAAGGTTTTAGAGCTAAGATGAACAAGAGAAATAAGTTGGAAGATCATCTTGAAGGATTTTTCATTTGCACACAAATAAAGAAAAAGATATATTGACCTATAAGGAAGAAAACTACATCAATCCTTCATTGAAGAAGACCTCATCATCAAGCTCTCATTGAAGGAAGGAAGGGCAAGTTCTTATTGAAGATTTTCTAGTGCATCATCTTGAAGAAGAGGGAGCATCAAGGAATCTTGGGATCAGCATTCACTCTTTAAAGTTGTTCAAAGACACCATTATTGAAGGGATCCTAGAAATCATAATTCTATGGTCTCATTTAAGTCTCGCTTAAGGTCTTGAAAGCATCAAGATAATTGGGCACATCATCAAGAAGGAGGACTCTTGGTTGACAAAACATTAAGTCATGGAATATGTCCTTGGTGAAGTAGTTGAACCAGACAAGGAGAAGACTCAATAGTTAGCAAAATACAAGAAGGGATAAATTAGAGCACAAAGGATCATTATTGAAACCATTAAAGTTCATATTCTTCACTTTGATGTTGATCTAAATACATCCAAGGCAATGTATGATAATATGGTAAAGTTGTACTATGTAAGTACATCAGGTCAAAATATTTCCTTAAGGAATCAACTTTATAGAATAAGGAAGTCAAAGGATGAAGACATGGAAACTTATCTTATGAAGATCTCGCAAATAAGGGGTCAATTACAAGGGCTTGGGGAAATTGTTTCTGACTCTAAAATGTCCATTTGTGTATTAAATGATTTTCCACTTGATTGGAGCAGTTTTGCAACTAGTATCTACTCCAATAAGGATACTACACCATTTGATGAATTATGGGATCAATGTATCTTGGAAGAATCGAGGATCAAGGCAAAGTATAACACCAAATCAAATGAACAGTATCAAGCCTTTATTGCTAGGACAAAGAAGCCAAAGAAAGGGAAGTTTGGAAAGTCCAAGAAGAAGACATATATGTCCAAGATTCAATGCTTTGGATGCAATGAGTATGAACACTTTAAGAGGGATTGTCCAAACAAAATGAACAAAAAAATAAAGGAAAGAAGTGAAGCTCACATAGCTGAAGAAAAATGAGAACCTAAGAAGAATCCTAAAGGAGAAGATCTCAAGGATCTTTACTATTAAAGGAAGTTCCATCTGTACCATGTTCTTTATGCAATTTGTCTTTCTTTTATTAAGTAAAATTAGTATAGTAGCATGCATTATTGCATACTCTAGAAGAGTCTGGTTTTTGTAAAAGCATGGAATCATAGATAGAGGCATATAATAGTATAATTAGAATCTACATGATCAAGTTTCTTTGGTAGGAATCATCTAGCTTTCAAGAAAGAGAAGGTTGGGAACATATTGCATATTATTGTTCATCCAATCATTTCCTAATATCATATTATAAGTATTCATTTTTCAAAGAGGGATCATCAATATTCTATAAGAAAAATCATTTTGGAAGGTTCTTGGAAATAACATTATGACATGACTAGTATATATTCCATCTATTATGGAAACAATACTCTTAAAGGATGAAGGAATGCAAACGGTCAAAGTTGCAATATGAAAGGCATAATGAAATTATTTCTTGGTAAAATAAACATATCTTTGATAGGTATAAGAAGCAAGCTCGTTCAAGAAAGGAAGAATATATGATTGTTTGAGTAACTCTTCTCTAGGAAAAAGAATCTTTCAGAAAAAGTTGGATATAAATTGTGCTCAATAAGTGTTCCATATGTTTGCATGATGCTCGAAATGAAGAAATTTGACATGCTCTGACATATATGGAGATCAAGACTCTCTCACAAAGTAGAATGGCATTGATCAACATCAAGTATAATCTCTAAAAGAAAGAAAGGTAGTTAACAATGGAAACTCCAATGAAGATATTGCAACTTGGTAATCAAATCAATCCATGGTCACTCTAATTAAAAATGAATGCATGAAGAAAGATTCATATAGTGATGGATAATGTCAAAGGATGTTGATCTCAAAGAACTCATGAAGTTGATGCTTTGATGAGAAGGCCATCAACACAAGGTAGTTTGATATTTATATTTCAATATTGGTTATCTGGTTAACATATTATTTTGCTACCTGGAAAGGATATTGCAGGAATGCATGATGATAGTTTAGGCAAGTTCAACTATGGATGTTGAACTCAATTCAAAGAAAATATGGATTGTGTATATGGTGTTGGAAATTATGTAGTCAAGGTGTTTAAATCATCACCTTGGGATTGAAAGGTAGCAGTATAAAAGGATAACCTAATGTTCATCAACAAATATCACTTTCATGTTTAGAGAGAGCTATGACTAACTTGAAGATTGATAAGGCTCAATATAATTCCTTCTTTGATGATGACTAGAGGAAAGTGATATGCAAGATCGATGGCCTAAACCTTGTCATGAGATTGAAGGAAGAGGATGGCTCTAGAAAATCCATGAAGAAAGAAGCACAACATGATGAGATGCACAGGGATGAGGGATCCATGAAACTATCTCCATGAAGAATTGGTAGTTGATAAATTTATGAAGACAAGCCAAAGAGCTTGTGGTTTTGACTTCCAAAATTGAAAGGAAGTTAAGAATATCCTCCATATTTTAGGGGAAGTAAAAAAAGTCTCCTTGAATGCATGAAAATGAGAAATGATCTATTCCCTAATTAAGAGGGAACGAGGATCTCCTCTCTGGTTGAGAGGGAGTGATGATAGACTTCACATTTGTATTCTCTTCTTCATGTGTCATGCACTTGACCAGGACTAACAATTGTAAGTCTAAGTGAAGGCCATGGAGATAGAATGGAGCATGGAGGATTGGATAAGCATCTGTGATTTCCTTGAGGAAAGAAAAATCCAAATAGGAAATGGACCAACACTCTTTGAGGATTGGACAGGTATCCAAGATAAGAGTGGTTGAAGAGGACTGATATTCTTTGTGGATTGGGTATCCAAGGTACGAATATTCCTAAAAGGTCATACCTAGTGAACATCTAGATGGGGCATGTGCCTTGTAGAGGTATTGTGGTATCTCATGAAAAACCTCCCAACATTATGCTCTTCTATATGAAATAGCTTATCAAATTTAAGGCCTTTCTAAGTTGACAATGTTGGTCATGATGTTGATGCTTAAATACGGCTTACCAATCTGACTCTTCTTACGAGAACTCTTTAGTTTGAGAATAAACTTGTACTAGGTGTACAATTATGAATGCCTACCTAGTTAAGAGGGAGTGTTGGAAAATGTAACTAGTTTCAATCTTCATAATTGTCAATGTACTAAAATCATCATGTATATCTTACGTTACAAGAAAAATATTATTTTTAAGCATGGGTTTCATGCTCCATTTTGATGGTCATATAGGTAAAGCATGTTTTTCATGCTTCTAGGGTTTTTCATGTCAAAATAATATTTTTTTTTTTTTATTCAAAAGAGTCCTTATCAATTGTCTAAGACTCTATTGGGAAATTTGTAACATGTAAAAGATCTTGATTTTGAGTCTAGAAAGTTTTCTGAGCCTCCAAGCACAAGTCAGGCTTGGCAGTGATAAAACGACCTAAATAATGGTATTTGAACACCATAGATGTGTATAAATAGAACCAACATCAACCTCATTTGGCACCAATTCAATCTCTCAAGAATCAAGTTCGATCTGAAGCTAGAAGCAAGAAGAAAGGAAGAGTGGAGGTTTAGGAAGAAGAAAAAATCAAGAAGAAGAATGAAACTTTGTTTTTGGGCCTTTCTCTCTCACACATGGAAAGGTTAGGGTTTTTTCAGTTTCAAGGGAGGCTGAGAATTGTAGATCCAAATTGTAGGAGGTCAAATTGCAAATCCAAGTTGCAGGAGAGCCAAATACTTTGATTTTGGAGACCTTGGCTTGTTTGAAGGAAGGCCTTTTCAAGAATTGACATGTAACAAAATTAGAGTTTCTATGGTTATTGCAGGGTCAGAGTTGCAGATCAAAGCTCGGGGTCAAGTTGAAGTTGGAAGCTAGTTGAAGCAGGATTGACTCTTGTTGTTTAGGTTGACCTTTTACCTAATTGGAAGGGATTCTTGAAGGGTTAACTTGGTGCTTATAAGAGGAACTGGTATAGGGTTTTGGGTCTTGGTTTTATCATTTGAAGTAGAATCCATAAGAAGAGAAGATATTTTATGGGCTTTCCCCTTGAGGGGTTTTTCCTTGGCTTGGAGCCTATATCTTATGTCCATTGTCTTTATTAGTTTTGTTCTTGATAATTGTTTGAATAAAAGATCTAATAAAGCAATACAAGAAGATAAATAAAGTTAATAAGAAATTATTAAGGTTAAGAAGAAAAATGAATTAATAGCTACCCTACTACATTCTCCAACACTAGATATTAGATTGAGTGGTAATTAGCTAAAAACCGTTGTATCTCATATAAATTAATTTTAACTAAAATGGTCATTTTAGCTAGCAAGAATCTTTATGAATTCAATGTCTTTTCTCAATCTTCATATTACAAGAAACATGTTGCACATAGTGTTTTCATTCATGACAACACTATGTCATTAATGTCAAAGGGGATGTATAGGACAATAGAAGCAAGGACCATTCTTGATGATCAAAGAAGCAACAAGACTCTTAGTGAAGCAATATGACAATTTTACATTTGGCAAGGTCTCATTACATGAATATATGGGTGGGTGAAGTTATTTAAGTTTTTGATGAAATTATGATGCTCAAAATATCCTACAAATAGCATAGTTGCATAGATCTCATCTATACCTTTGCAATGGTATATCCTTCTCAGAAGAAGAAAAAAAAAATTCCTCTCAAATGAGAAGTTATGGCCTATTTAAAATCGACAGTAGATTGGGTCAATTTTCAAGGCAAAACTATAGGGCCAAACCCAAATTATTAAAGGGTTAAATAATGGGCAAGTTCCAGGCAGATCCACCATAGATAGATTAGATCAATAATCATGATTGCGCAAAGATGCACATTGTTTAAACAAAATTAAAAGGCATGCAAGTTCCAGGCAGATCAACAGTGTCTCCAACACATCAATTGCCAAATAAAATAGAAATAGCATGATATTTAATTAATCCACCAGAACCAATCAAATTTTGACACATGGCATCATTCTATTACATAGGGACATGGAGAATGTTGACATCAACATGATGACATGGCGCCACTAGGGGTTTCCATGTGATAATGATAAGTGGCCACTTTAGATTAGTGAGAAGGCTAAAAATAAGTGACACATGGCACACCTCACGGGCTACCACGTAGCCTGACAATGTCATGATGACATCATCAAGTAGTTGACTAGTGGCCTCTGGGATCAAGTCACCTAGCGTGGTCACATTGAAAATGAAAATAAAAATGGGAGCCAAGTTTCAATGTATTTGGGTTCCTCCCTTAGCCACAAAAGTAAGCTCCAAAATGGTCACATGTTCATGGCATGTATAGTCTCTAGATATATAGGGTGAATGGGTCATCCCATGGTCCATCCTCATGCTCCATAGAACCATCAATCAATTATAAATAAATATGAGGCATTTGGTCTCAAACTATTGAAAGAAATCGACAAATTATGAACAAACATCAATCATTTGGTTAGCTTGGTGGAAACTATATTTCTATTGTAATAGTTTGATTTGAATGTAATGAGACTGTTCCACTCTGATTTGGGAACCTTCATTAGGTGATAACATGATTTCATTGTTCTAGTTTAAATCTAATTCATTGCTCCAATTGTAAACGTAAGGTTGCAGGTATAAGTCATGGTTGGTCATTGCTCCAAAACGTTTTTCTATTTGAATGTATACGTAGTAACATGTTTCAGTGGCTAAAGGCATAACGCGTTGTTGGCCATTTCTCCAAAACATTTTTACATTTGAATATATACATAGTAACATGTATCGGAGGCTGAAGGCATAAGTTGTGGCCAATCATTTGGACTATCCACAAGGATTTTCCATGGCCTCAGATCATTTGTGGTTGATGCCACCATAATATATATTCTATAAAGGGATGGTCATAAGAATCCCCATTAAGCAGACGAATCGCAGACGTCGTGTGTTGAGTCTAGGAGGTCATCAGTTTGACCTCTGCTGATTGACAATTTGTTTATTTATATTTATATATATATATATATATATATATATATAATATATAATTATTTATATATATTATATATAGTCCAATTTGTTACATATTTAACATTGGAGGTGACCAACATCGAAAACCAACAATGCACCCAAAATAGTATTATGTAGAATAGTTAAGTCAATATATGATATATTATGGTTTTTTATGAATTTTGGGAGCATTATTTATCCAAATTGATATCCAAAAGAAGTTGGATGATCAAATTTCAGATATGAACATAACCAAAGGGATTTGATGTTTTTTTGACTCATATTTGATGGCCAAAATCTCTTATGCTCATTTTGAAGGTCTATGAGCATGTTGCGGGTGTTTTAGATTTATGAAGTAAACAAGTTTTAAGGAAGGGTTTGAATAACCAAATTGCAGCTACGGTTGCAGCAGAATATGGGTAGTAGTATGAAAACCATCATGAGTGATTAATGTGACATTTTGGTGTAGAGTGTATAGCAGTACAATGGTTGCAGGTCATATGGTAGCGCAATGGTTTCATGTTGTGTAGCACAGACAATGATTGGTACAATGGCAATGTTTATTGTAACAACCTATGGTTAAAATTTCATGTAATAAAGTTAATAAAGGAAAAATAAGACCAAGGTCATGGGACACATATTCCAAGTTGAATTTTGGGAAAAGTATCCTAGTGGGCATCAGTTGTTGTTTATTATGGCTAAAGGGAAATTGGCAAAGGCTTTGAAAAGCAAAAAAAAAGGAATTGTTTGTATTTTATTTATGGAAAGAAAGGAAATTAAGAGAAAAGGAAGGTGAAAGGTCAAAAGTTGCATGTGAAGAGGAAATTGAAGGAAAATATATGAAAATGAAGAAATTAGAGGCATCACTGATAAAAAGACTTGAGGATCAGTTCACAGCTTTTGGTCATCCGTTTGTCAATTTTGTTTTGGAGTTAGTCTCATAGAGGAGAAGAGCACCAAGAGGAGAATGAAAGAAAACAAGGAAAGGAAGGACTAGGAGAGAAAAGGAAAGCAAAGGATCAAGTAAGGAAAGGTTGTATTAAGCATCTTCAGTGAGAATACTTGTAGGTAACAGGTTGCATGTATGATTTCCTAGCTAGTTTTGGCATGAATGGTATATGCATACGTGTATTTGGTTCATTGTTGTCATTACCATGGGTTTTGTTGGGTTTTGATAGTGGTTTTAGCTTGTCTTGTCCTTTCCATATAGTCATTGTGTGTTGGGATTCATTCTTGGTTGAGCTTTGGATTGCCTTAAGGTTTTGGATTTGGGTGAGGTGGTATCAAGAAAATCCCAAGGGTTGGGGGTGGAGATGGTTTTCTCTGGGAATCCCTCAACATGTGGGTGGACATAGGAAAAATCCTCATGGGATGGTGAAGGAATTATGAATCATCCAACCTCAGTTTGGTTATGTGATCTCGGGACCAGTTTAGGTGAGATCACGTTTGTGTGAGGGTGGAGGTGGTTTAATCTCTAGATTCCTTGGTTGTTTACAGATTGGTTTATCCCATGAGATCCCACATTCATACTTCAAATATGGCACGAGGGTGATTGGATGAAAGAAATATTTGGTTTAACCCAATTTATGGTTGGTTGGTACGTGGAAGTCCCTAACTTGGTTGGATTTTTCATATGTCAATAAGAGCCAATTTCCTCTTGTATTTCATGAGTAAATGTACTTGTTACTATGTGGCTTTAATGGTTGTTCTATCATTGTTATTTATCTAGTTATATGTTGGTTATATGCATGGTTCTATGACATATGCAAGTCATGCCTCTTATCATGTTTGATTGATAAATGAATGGTTATTGAATGCATGACCTAATAGATGTTATTGCAACTATTGTGAGAGGGCATTAGTCCTTCTTGGTAAACCTTAGACAAGTTTCAGATCCCTATGTTTAGATTTGCATTCATGACTTGTAGATATTATGTTCTAAATGTGTTTGAACAAATAATTGTCATGGTTAGGCCAGTCTAGGTCAATTCCTTAATTAATTTTTGTTCAAGATGCTTTGTCTCTTTGTTATTTATCATTTCTGGGAGTTTCATTAAGTTCTAGGTAGAGGTCTAAACCCTAGCCCTGAAAAGGTGGCTCAAATCTTGGGGTCCCTAGCATAGAACTGAGTGAAAAAAACTGTAGTCGTTGGGAAGTAGGCTTGTGTGAGTGACTAGAGGGTTTTAGTTGTTGAGAGGCCTTGTCATGGGAGCAACAGGGGATCTAGTTAATTGAAAAATAAATTTAACTCAGGGGTTGGGCACCTAGAGTGGATGGTTAGCTCTTGGTGATCCTGTAAAACCTTAGGAAATTCAGTAAGGTCTTGTTTTGTCGGCTCCATTTACTTAAGGTTATCTATGAGGTTGATTCATGTCATAGTAACCCTCATCTCATGTTTTCCCCAGGAAATTTGGTGAAAGGAGGTAGATATGGAAGGGGGCAGGTAATAGAGTGGTATCAAAGCAGGTTCCATTCTCTTTGTGTGTTGTCTAGTTTTCATTCTCTTTGGGTGATATATGACACCACAGAGTGGTATCTGAGGATGGTTCAAACACTTGGACCTGATGGGCTAGATGCTTGTGGTTATGCATGCATTTTCATGGTTATGGTTGTCATGCATGGGGTCACTGTATGTAGTTGGTATTTCCATGCATGATGTTGGCATATTTATGTGATTATGATTGTACATGTATCATGCTAATGTGCATTGATTTTGCAGATGAGATAAGCCTCCCGTGAATTTCATTGAGGTATGATCTTAGTTATGGTATATGTTTGGTCAATTTAGTGTCCTAAATTGCTCTACATAAATTATCAATCCGAGTATCGTAAACTGATGAAGTGTAGTGCACTGTTTGTGCTAGCTAACCCTTCTTAGTTCATTGTTTTTATGTTTTATGTTGTTTTGGGGGGGTTTTGGTCTTCTAATTCCTAATGATTTACAATGTAAATTATGAGAACTAAATCTAACTTTCGTAAATACTGCTCAAAATCTAAAAATGAAAACAAAGCTAAGAAAGAAATGAAAACAGAGCTAAGAAAGATTTGGAAGCAAACCTAAGGAAGAAAAAAAAAAAGTTTCTATTCTTGTTTTACCATTATTTCCAAATCATGAATTAAAACTGAAAGTGAAATTTGCAATTGATGTCTAATTAATTGCAGAAATAAAACTAAATGAAATACTTGGTTACTCTGCCTCTCAATTTTGGGAGAAAGTCTCCCTGGGATGACATTTGAGTAATTATGTATTTCATTAATCTAAGAGAAAGCAAATACAAAGATGCAGAAATAACTCATTGCATAGATGAAATGTTCAACCACTTAGTTAAGGATGAATTATCAACTTGAAGGGTTTTCCATAAAAATTCATTAACACCATGAGTCAGTAAACTAAAAATGAAATGGCAAAGACAGTAAATGTCACTGATCATTTTAATTGAGAATTTAAACTAGCAAAACAGTGAATGAAGTAAACTATCCAATAGTGTGTCCTTATCATTCTTTAATCCTACTCTCATCCTGAAGCAAGGTTAGTTTCTAATTGAAGAAACAAGATTATACTATTGAGTTCTACCTTCTAAGCTACTGATAAAAACTAAAAAGAGATCAAGCTAATGGAAACTACTCTAAATTATAAACGTTGTTAATAAGAAAATGATGGAAATTGCATTATAAACATTGTTAGTAAGAAAATGATTATAAACACTATTTTAGAAAGAAAATGATGAATTTATAGTTAACAAAAAGAAGAAAAATAAAATGAAATGAAAGCTTCTTTAGTGCAGGGGCCCTTTGCAACTAATTAGGCTATGCTTGCTCAATCAACTCCAAGAAAATTCCTTCACATGTTCATAAAAACATGTGGTCTTCTTACATTAAAACAGGGACACAAAATGCCCAAAAATTACAGAGTCTTAGAACTTCGATTTCACTATAAAACTATTACTATTACTAACTTCTTTGGTCCTTTACACAGGCATTTATAAGAAAAATCATATAACTGTTTGTGGAGAAAAGCATGCTATAGCTAAACACGTAGAAGACAGATATGCAAAATTTCTTCCTCGGCTACTGGAGAAATAAATACAAGACATGGTGGTTGTTGGATTTGTTTGTACAAGTGGTTGTTGGAGTCCGTAGGTATAGATAGTTGCTCTAGATAATGCTTCCCATCACTATGAAACACATTAATTAACCACGAAACAGAGTCTTGTTACCTTCGGTCTCTTTGTGTTTGACTTATCCATTGACCGTAGTCTTATGCCATCTTCTTTGTCAACCTGGGCTGGATGAATAGGACAAAGTCCATGTCATGATGATTTGAAAGCTACCCATGTGGTTAGTTTCTCCTTCTGACACCTGGAACTTGTTAGAGCATGAAGGTAGCTACGGAACAGCTGATTAGTTGCAGAATAGGCTGTGTTTCATAGCTAATATACAAAAAATTATTCAAACAGCAAAACATAAAAGAATAACATGTAAATCACTAAATGTGCTCCTCGAGACAATATATATCAGTTATTGGTGATGAGAATGCATCTTTCTTATGGAAAAACAAAGAAAATGAATGAGAAGAGTTGCTAGGGAAAGAGTAATTTTGAGGTTCAACATACCCCCAATGAAAAATCATTGCATGTCCCCATGCAATTTTCAAAAATGTGAACTTCTTTCTCTTGTTTCATTTGTTCTGATACTTCTGCCAACACATCCAACTTCCCTTTCTTACTTCTCCTTGCACTGACTACCATCCTGGGCTTCTTCATAAGAAGTTTGTATTTGAGGTTGATAATTGTTTTGCTCAAATTCTTATTTTTCCTCTTCAACTTCCTATTTTTCTTGTACCATAATCCTAGGTGCAGCATTGTGTTGCCATGAGTGGCTTTATCCAGCTTGTTTTGTTCCCTCAAGGTTTCATTTTATTTTTGAATGTGCCTGTTCAAAATCTCTAACTCAAATATTTCTTGTTTGAGAGAGCTATTTACAGGTTCTTGTGGATTGAAAATTTGGTCTAGATTGGTTGAGGATCTTGGATCCATTGAGGTGTCCTTTCTCTCTAATGATTCTATGTAGTCATAGATTTGCTGCTATACTGGATCTATGCCAGGAGAAGCTCTGGTTGGACTGCCTTCAAAATTCTGTGGACGAGAGTTTTGAGGGCTATGTTCAAGTGGAATATTGTCAGGAGATTGAACTGGGTTTCTTCCTCTAAGTTTATGAACTGAGCTTCTTTTGATGTTACCTTCTTCACCTTACCTCAGTGTCTAGAGCTCCTTCTTAGGTTTTGGAAGCTTATGGTTTCTTCTCTTGTGTCCTTCTTCCTCTTCCCTATATCCTTCTTTTTCTTGATTTGCTCCTTAATCTTGGTCAGTCTTTCAGAGAGTAATTGTTCATCTTCTTGTGGTGATGAAGGTTCAAGAATGTCTTCATTGATTTCTTCAACTCTCTCTTTCATTTTTCCTTTCTGTTTATTCTACTTTCTAACCTCTAGTTAAGAAGTTGTCTTTGCATCATTCTTTTGTGAGGAGGTTCCAGATTTGTTTTGAATGTTAATGCTAATCTTTCTCCTCCTAATTTTCTTAACATGACTTTCCTTAGGTGACTCTGGAGCATCCTGGAAAAAATTTCTTACCAAGAAATCTTCCCAGGTATCCCCTATACTTTTCAAATTGAATTCAACTAGTATTTTCACTAATCCATGATGATACATAGTTGTTTCTATGGATTCAATTTCCTTTTGGACATTTATAGCCATCCTTCTCAAACTATTTAGAAGGAAGAAGGGAAGGTTTATGGTTCCATTTTCTAAGAAATTCATTAATAAGCATATATGGTAAACATACATAAACCCAAATCTTCCTTCACATGTAATGAATTTTTGCAATATCAACAGCATGTTACCCCATTTGTTCTTTAGTGCTGAAGTAGGAATTCCCTTCCCAAATACTATAACATCCATGCCTGGGTTTTTAAGGATCACTTTCCAAGATTCACCATGAAATTCCTTGTTTTTAAACCATCTTTCTCCTTGTCTCGACAGCTTTGTTGCTTCTTCTATGAAGGATTCTATGACTGCAAATTTTATATCTCCTATCTCCACTTCTATGCCATCAAATGACCTTGCAAAAGACTTGGTAATTTCCTTGTGGTAGCCGTGAAATTTCTCAATAAAATTTAACCACCCGGCCTTCTGTAGCATCCCTTTAAGTTATGGATACCCCTCCATATACTTTACCCCTACGGGCTCTATCCTAACAATAAGCCCCATATCCCCTGTTTTCGGTTAACCTTCAAAATTAATCTCACTGTCTATAAAATGAGTGTTATTTAAGAAATGGAATGACTACGTATATATGAAAATGGAAAGATTGTGTGTATATGAAAAATGGAATGACTGTGTATATATAAAATGGAAAGACTGTGTATATGAAATGACTACGTGAATATGAGAGATAAACTTAAGGGTTTGCATGTAATAAATAGACAGTAAGGGTTTAGAGAGTCGTAGATAGGTAGTTCACATCGTCATCTTGACCGTTAATAGGTGGAGTTGTGGAGGACCGTTTGAGTCTAGGTTATGGAGTTTGAAGTGGATATTTGTTATGAAAGAATCATTGAGACCGTTTATCATTAAAGATGAAATATATGGTGGAGATATAGTGGCGGTCAAATCAAATGATGGTTGATTAAGGAGACATGTGATTATACATACTATACAAACTTATGTTTTCAAATTTCTTTTGAAATAAATCTTTGCATTTACCTTTGGCACCATTACCTTTGGCACCATTTTTATGTTGATCCACAGGTACCTTGAGCATGTTTTGTCTTTAAAAATTGATTTTTCTTCAATTCCCTGCATACATGATTTTATTATGAGATGTACACTTGTGCCTGAACTGATAAATAAATTGTAGCTACATAATCAGATTAGTTGCAGAACAAAATCAGTTGTAGAACATGAAAAAGAAAGTGAAATATGGCTTATGGATCACGAATGAAATGGAAGTGGTTATGTAAGTGAAATGAGATGAGATATAAGACAAGATGATAAATAAAATGGAAATGGAATGAAAGTTGTAAAAGGAAAAGTTGAAAAAATTATTGATGAAATATGACAATGAGATGAAGTGAAACTACAAAAATAAAATAGAGTGAGGTGAGATGAGATAATGAATTTGCAGAATCTAAACTACAGAGTGACTGTAGCTTTTTGTTATTACTTATTACAGAAAGAAAAATGGAAAATATAGGGTGTTAGAAACCTCTGATTTTCACCCTGTATTTTCTATATAAGTATGCCAATCAATGATTGGTTTTCAACCTTATACAATTTATTTATTTATTTATTTATTTTTTAGGAAAAATAAAGACTAAGTTAATCGAGAAGAAGAATTCTTCTTCACTAGCTTCATTTCAAAATTGTCTTGGAAAATCTTAGTGAACTCTTTTGAAATTGTTTTCTAATATATCTTTAATCTATGACCATTCACAAGAAGAGGAGTTTTACTTTCATATATTGTTCTTATCCTCACTGCTCCATTACTAAAGACTTTTTCAATCTCATATGGCCCAAGCCAATGAGTCTGAAACTTCCCTTGAAAATATTTAAACTTTGAATCAAATAATAGCGCCCAATCTTCCACTTGAAACCTCTTGTCGTTGATATATTTTTCATGCCATTTAGCCCTCTATTGTTGGACTATACTAGTCCTTTGAACTGCCTCTTGCCTGATTTCATCAAGTTCATTTAATTGCTCCAGCCTATGCTTGTGTGCCTCTGATAAATATAGTCCCAGTTGGACTACCATCTTGAAAGTTCTGATTTGGAACTCTATAGGGAACATGACTTATTTTCCATAAACAAGTTCATAGGGTGTATGTCCCATTGCGTTCCTCCATGTAGTTCTATAGGCCCATAAGGCTTCAGGAAGCCTTTCTTCCCAATCTCTTCTATGTAGATGCACAGTCTTGGTGAGAATTCCTTCAATCACTTTATTTGTAGATTCCACTTGACCATTTGCTTGTGGATGATAGAGAGTAGATTTCCTATGTTTGATCTTGTATTCTTCTACAATCCCTTCCACCATGTTAGATGTAAATTGAAATCCCTGACCTATCACAATTTCTCTTGGAACACCAAAATGAGTGAAGATGTCCTCAAAAAGAAAATTAACTACAGATATTTCATTAGGAAAAGGTAATGCTTTGGCTTCTACCCATTTAGTGACATAAGCAGTGCATACCAATATATACTTCTTCTACTTAGATGGAGGATTAATTGGCCCAATAAAATCTAAGGCCCACTTTTCAAAAGGTTCGATGAGTACCTGAATTTGTAATGGAATTTCATTTGAGGGAGCAGGTTTCCCTACCCTTTGGCAGCTATCACATCTCCTGGCATATTCTTTTGCATCTTTAGATATGGATGGCTAGTAATATCCTAAAGAAAGGATTTTATAGGTTGGCCTCTTGTCAGCAAAGTCTCCACCACATGGCTCATCATGATATGCCTTAAGAATATTGGGCATTTCATCTTCCCTGAAACACCTTCTGATCATAAGGTCTAGGCCTATTTTATACAATTCGTTAGTGATCCATGAATATCTTACACTTTCCTAAATAATTTTTCTTTTCTCTCCAGGAAACAAATGTGAAGAAAAGGCCATCTTGTAACTCTGCCATTAGTAATAGGTTTATTCATTGAATATCTAATTGCAGAGTGATTTGTATGAACAAAAGTTTCATAGCCTGTTATATAGTGTCTGAACTTGTTAATTGCATGAACAAAAGCTAAAAATTCCTTTTCAGTCATAGTATAATTTAACTCAGTGGGAGTCAAATTCTTACTTGTATAGTAAATGGCATAAGGAATCAAGTCTTTTTGTCCCAATACAGCTCCCAGAGCTGTATCTAAAGCATCTGTTGAAATATGGAAAGAGATTTTCCAATTTGGACATCTTAAAATGGGTGCTTCAGAAATTTTTGTTTTTAAGCTTTCAAATGCCAACTAGAAATCAGAATTCCAATTGAATTCATAATCTTTGGTAAGCAATTTGAAGAGTGGGGATGCTATTTTAGTGAAATTTTATATAAACCTTCTATAATATCTTGTAAATCCTAGAAAACTTCTAACATCCTTTTGGAAATTTGGAATTGATAATTTAGAGATGACTTCAACTTTAGATTTGTCAACTTTAATCCCATCTCTTGAAATGTGATGTCCTAAAACAATACCTTCTATAAACATCATAAAACATTTTTCATGGCTTAGTGAAAGGTTTGTTTCTTTACACCTTTTAGGAACTTTTTCCGAATTTTCAAAAGCTTCTTCAAATGTATTCCCATAGACTATAAAATCATCCATATATACCTCTACACAATCATGTATTAGAGCACAAAAAATCCCTAGTACTGCTCTTTGGAATGTTGCAGGTGCATCACATAACTCAAAAGGAAGTACTCGGTAGGCATAAGTTCCCCATGGACAAGTAAATGTGGTTTTATCCTGATCTTCAGGTGCTATCTGAATTTTATTATAACCACTAAAACCATCCAAGAATGATAAATACTTCTTACCTGCTAATGTATCTAACACTTGATCTATAAAAGGCAAAGGAAAATGATATTTAAGGGTTGCTTTATTCAGTTTTCGATAATCAATGCACACCCTCCATTTACCATTCTTTTTAGGCACAATTACCAAAGGAGAAACCCATTGGCTATCTGAAATTGGGTAAATGAAGTTTACATTCAATAATTTTTGGAGCT
>APFE030602264.1:211274-226853 GCA_000404065.3 Pinus taeda | reverse complement strand
GATCTACAGCTAATAAATGCATCAGTTGTGGCTAGCCAAGGTCTTCCTAATATGAGTGGATGTCCTCCTAGATTGTTATTGGGAGTTAAGATCATGAAATCAATAGGATATTCCAAAGAATCTAAGGATACTGAAATATCTTCTAACACTCCATCTGGTTTTATTACTGATCTATCTACTAGTTGCAGTAAGGTAGCTGTGTAAAGAAGATTAGGAAGCTTGAGCTGCTCCATAGTTTGTTTGCTCATGATGTTTATTGTTGCCCCTAAGTCAATCAATGTATTTGGAATTTCAACTCCATTGATATGTGTTTTCACAATTTGACTTCTTAGATCCACATATTTTTCTATGGCAATTTTTCCAATCATTATGTCTTTTATTTTTCCTACCAGGTGAATTCTTTTTGTTTCCTTATTTTTTCTTCCTAGTTTCTTTATGCTCAACTCCTTTTTTGTTTTGGATATAATTGGAATTTCTTTAATGGCTTGTAGCAAAGGGATTTTGGTACAGATATTCTTCAATTCATCTAGAAAATCATAATTGGGAAACATAATCTGGTTTTCTACTCCTCTATCAATTTGTAATCTTTTAGGAAAAGGAGGTGTAGAAGTAAACGCTGGTTGCTCAATGATAGGAGTTTTGTTTGCTGATTCTTTTTGTTTCTCTTTCTCAATGTTTTGGTTTTGGAGAGATGTTCCCTCAAAAATTTTATTGACCTTTAGAGAATCTTCCTCAAAATTATCTTGTTCCTAAATAACTACAGAAGGTCTTTCCTTTTCTAATATCCTACCAAATCTGAGTTGAACATCATAAAGATCTAGAGGAGTGATCATATAAGTTGGAAATTTTTGTCCTTCTACCATGTAAGCATTCTAAGGATTTTTGTTGTTGGGGTTTGGTAATGGTTGGGCGGTAGCTGATTTGGTTTCTGCTGAAATGGCAGTAAGAGTTGAGGATTTTGGTTTTATTGTGGAGTTTGTTGTGGAAATGATAATGAAAGTTAAGGGTTCTGATTTTGGAGTTGTGGTTGTTGATTTTGTTGTGGAATGTGTGTGTGTGTGGGGGGGTGGTAATTTGGATATAATGGAGGATATTGATAATATTAAGAAAATCTCCCATAAGGATTTTGTACTCCTTGTGCCCATGATTGAGATTGAGATTGAGGTTGAGGCAAGGTTTGAGATTGAGATTGAGGTTGAGGCCAAGGTTGCTACCAGGAATTCCAATTTGGTGGGGTTGAAGATACATTTGATTGTTAAATCCTTGATCTTGTGGCCCCTGTCAAGGTCTTCTAGCAACAAAACAAAGAGGTTCTGCAGAATTTGGGATTGTTTCTTCTTGAAAGACAACCTTAAGACCTGGAATTGAAGGACAACCCTTGGTCTCATGGCTTTTTGAGAAAATCATATAAGTTTCTACAACTTTTGCATCCAAAGGACATTCTCTTAGAGCATGTTTTTCTGCATTTTGGAAAAAAAATGGCTAAAGCATCAGCCTCGGTTTTCTACTTATTTTGTAATTTAATGGTGTCTACTTGCTCACTAAGACTCCCTAGAATGTTAGTTTTAAATTCATCAAGCATATTACCAATTTTTTCCCTACTTACAGATCTAGTTGCAAATTTGTTTACTCTAACAAGAGAAGGATCTCTTGGACCATTCCCAGTTTTAGATTTCCCTCTTGAGAGATGAACACATAATTCTCCTATATCATTTAATGGGAGTTGAGAGATATCTCCCTTCCCCATCATGTTAAGGATATCTATCCACTCATCTCTAATGGCTTTTAATAAAAGCGCTTTCAAGGTATCTTCATCTAAATTGTCCATTTTTGCTCTTTTCAAATTATAGTTGAATCTCCCAATCAAATCTTCTAAATTTTCATCCTCTCTTTGCGTCATTTTGAACACTTCATCTTTGTGATTAGTAGGCATGCAATAATCCAAGTACTTATCCAAAAACGTTTTTTTCATGGCATTCCATGTTCTAATGGACTGAGTGACTAACCCCATGAACCACTTCAAAGCAGCTCCTTTTAGTGTTGAAGGAAACAATTTGAGTTTTTGAGAGTCCTCTAGATATTCATTGGTTCTGCACAAGACTTCAAACTCAAATAAGAGTGTTTCAGGATCCTCACTTTTTAACCCATGGAAGTTTTGGAGGATAGAAGGTAATATATTTTTCATTGTGGCATTTGTTTCCTCATCCACTATAGGAAATCCAAAAGAATTATCTATTTCTCTATTTCCTCTACCTCCTCCATTATTTCCTCTACCTCCTCCATTGTTTCCTCTACCTCTTCCTCTACCCCCTCCAAACAGAGTGAATTCCCCACCTTCTCCTTCTTCTGCCATTGTAGTTTCCTCAGAATCAGTATAAGGTTCAACCTGCAAGGTTACTTTCTCCTCCTCTAGTTTTTCTATTAATGGGATATGGGAGAGAGGTTCTACTTCTTCTTCCTCACCAGGAATTCCTATTTATTCAACTAAAATGTTCTCTCCTGTGGAGGTGAAAAAGGCCATTCCTGCTATTGGAGACTCAAGATTGGATTTCTACCCCTAGAATTTCAGGTGTTCTGGCTAGGAGTATGAGTTTGGGATGGAGGTGTATCTTTCCTTGTTCTTGGTGGAATAGGTGGTGTTGTAGTAATAGAACTGCTGCCCCTAGCTATAAATCTACCCCTAGAGTCTCTTTCTCTGTGCATATCAATTTGTTTTTTGAATATAAGAGATAAGGCTACCTAGTTACACTTCCCTTGCAATGCACCAAAATGTTTGGTCAATTTAGTGTCCTAAATTTCTCTACATAAATTATCAATCCGAGTATCGCAAATTGATGAAGTGTAGTGCATTGTTTATGCTAGCTAACCCTTCTTACTTCGTTGTTTTTATGTTTTATGATTTTTTGGGGGGTTTTTGGTCTTTTAATTCTTAATGATTTACAATGTAAATTATTAGAACTAAATCTAACTTTCATAAAGACTGCTCAAAATCTAAAAATGAAAACAGAGCTAAGAAAGAAATGAAAATAGAGCTAAGAAAGATTTGGAAGCAAAGCTAAGAAAGAAATGAAAACAAAGTTTCTATTCTTATTTTACCATTATTTCCAAATCATGAATTAAAACTAAAAGTGACATTTGCAACTGATGTCTAACTAATTACAGAAATAAAACTAATGAAATACTTGGTTGCTATGCCTCTCAATTTTGGGAGAAAGTCTCCTTGGGATGACATTTGAGTAATTATGTACTTCATTAATCTAAGAGAAAGCAAATACAAAGATGCAGAAATAACTCATTGCATAAATGAAATGTTCAACCACTTAGTTAAGGATGAATTATCAACTTGAAGGGTTTTCCATAAGCATTCATTAACACCATACGTTAGTAAACTAAAAATGAAATGGCAAAGATAATAAATGACACTGATCAGTTTAATTGAGAATTTAAACTAGCAAAACAGTGAATGGAGTAAACTATCCAATAGTGTATCCTTATCATTCTTCAATCCTACTCTCATCCTGAAACAAGGTTAGTTTCTAATTGAAGAAACAAGATTACACTATTAAGTTCTATCTTCTACAATATTGATAAAAAATAAAAAGAGATCAAGCTAATGGAAACTACTCTAAATTATAAACATTGTTAATAAGAAAATGATGGAAATTGCATTATAAACATTGTTAGTAAGAAAATGATTATAAACACTATTTTAGAAAGAAAATGATGAATTTACATTTTATAAGAAGAAGAAAAATAAAATGAAATGAAACCTTCTTTAGTGCATGGGCCCTCTGCAACTGATAGGGCTACACTTGCTCAATCAACTCCAATAAAATTCCTTCATATATTCATAAAAACATGTGGTCTTCTCATATTAAAACAAGGACACAAAATGCCCAAAAATTACAGAGTCTTAGAACTTCAATTTCACAATAAAACTATTACTATTACTAACTTCTTCGGTCCTTTACATAAGTATTTATAAGAAAATTCATATAACTATTTGTGGAGAAAATCATGCTATAGTTAAACACATAGAAGAAAGATATGCGGAGATTCTTCCTCAGCTGACGGAGAAATAAATCCAAGACATGGTGGTTGTTGGATTTGTTTGTACAGGCGGTTGTTGGAGTTCGTAAGTACAGGTAGTTGCTCCAGATAATGCTTCCCATCACTGTGGTACACATTAATTAACCACGAAACAAAGTCATGTTACCTTTGGTCTCTTTGTGTTTGACTTATCCATTGACCGTAGTCTTATGCCATCTTCTTTGTTGACTTGGGCTGAATGAATAAGACAGGGTCTATGTCATAATGATTTCAAAGCTGCACATGTGGCTAGTTTCTCCTTCTGACACCTGGAACCTGTTAGAGCATGAAGGTAGTTGCGGAACAGTCAATTAGTTGTAGAATAGGCTGCGTTCTGTAGCTAATATACAAAAATTTATTCAAACAACAAAACATAAAAGAATAACATGTAAATCACTAAATGTCCTCCTCAAGATAGTATATACTGGTTATTGGTGATGAGAATGCATCTTTCTTATGGAAAAACAAAGAAAAGGAATGAGAAGAGCTGCTAGGGAAAGAGTAATTTTGAGGCTCAACAGTATCTACTTGGTTTATCTGACATGGTACACTTGCAAGAAGAAAAGAATCAAAGATCACGAGAAAAATGGTAGACTACGGTTCACATAACTCTCCCTACATATCAGTTGGGAAGCAAGGAGATGGATTTTCTCTTGATATAGCAGACACATTAAGGATTTTGAGGGCAGATATCAAAAGTTGCAAGGATGACAATGATAGGTTGGTTGAGGCTTAGGAAGTACCTGCAAGGGCTCGGGAAAAATAGGTAGAGATCAATGCAATCATCCTTTACAGTTTGTCAAACTTGCAGAAACAGGGATAGTTGAGGATTAGTCAAGAGAAGGAAGACAAGACTAATGGAGCTTATGGTAGCAGGCCTTGGTCAAGATATAGGTTGGATAGAGGGGACATAGTTAGAGGTGGAATATCATTGTATACATCTGACAAGAGGACTGGTATGTATGGGTTTCATTCTAGTTCCTCATCCAGGAGACATCATTGTCATCGTCACCATCATCCTTATAGGAGTAGTGAATACTTTCCTTAGGAGTTCAAGAAATTCAAGATGCCTAATTTTGATGGAGAGATGAATAAGTCAGAAGATGCAGAGGTATGGTTGTTTGGAATGAATAAATTCTTCATATTGGATAACTATTTAGAGAACATGAAAGCCAAAATACTCAACCTTCAGCCCAAAAGGGAAAGCAGATATATAGTGGGAAGATGTGAAGAATGTCAAGGGAATTTGGGAAGAAGAGATGACTTGGGATGAGTTTGAGAGACTCTTCAAGAAGAAGTACATGTTTGAGAGGTATTATGATGGTAGAGCTAAGGAGTTTTATGAGTTGTAAATAGGTTCCATGACAGATGATGAGTATACTATGAGGTTCCTGGAGTTGTTGAGGTATGTTCCTTACCTCAAAGATGAGAAATTGAATATTCAAAGGTTCATCAGTGGGTTTCTAGCAGCATATAGAAACTGAATTGAGTTTGATGAGCCTCGGTTGTTGAAGGAAACCATCAGGAAACTGGAACATTATTATGTGTAGTCAAAGCGTAAAGCTGAGCCTAAGCGTGATTTGAAGGAAAATAAGAAAGTTAAATGGAAGTGGCCACTGAAGTGGGGATTACCTCAGGATGCAAGTGAGAAAGAAAATGTTTCTCCTTACAAGAAGTTCAATGAAGATGGGAAGGGACATGGGTTAAATCCTAGAGAGTAGCAGAATAGAGGTGATGGTAGGGGACCGTTGTAGTGTTGGATATGTGGAAAACATCATCACAAGAAGGATTTTCTATTGTACCAAGGTGGAATACCTCATATCTACAGTGCTCAGTAGGTTCAGACAATTGGGGATGTTAGCCATAGCATTCATCCAATTTATGCAATAGATCACTAGGCATCCATTATTAAGATGGAAGGTAAACTCTGTGATCAAGTTATTTCTATTTTGATTGAAACTGGATCTAGTTATATTTATGTTAACCCTAATCTAGTGGATAAATGTGGTTTGAGAAAAGAAGTGCATGCAGAGCCTTCGTTGGGGCAATTAGTTACAGGTACTAAGAAGAGAGTTCATCATTGGGTAAGTTCTTGTGCATTTGAGTTGAATGGTATGCCTACATCAACACAACTAAATACGCTTCCATTGGGGTCATATAGTATGATTTTGGGTATGTATTCGATGTACCTCCATAGAAAAAAGTAGATTTTTATGATAAGGCTATTGAGTACTTGGATGATAATGGGGAAAAGAGAATCTTGCAAGGAAAGAAGAAGCCTACATCGATGAGGATGGTCATAGCTAAGTGCAATCACGAGAATGAGTGTGTACTATTTACAATTCATATTTCTAGTGAAAAGGGTAAGGATGTTGAGGATGCAGAAATCTTCAAGAGGTACCATTTAATACAAGTATTTCAAGATGTGTTTCCAACTCCAGGAGATACCATTTATTATATATTATATATTGTAGCAACTCTTTTTTTATACCTAAGATTCATGTTATGGCTTTATGTGTCCTTACCATGTTTTCTATTTTGCTATCAGTATTCATAGTATTTTGATTACTTGGAATTCCTATCAATTGCTCCAATTTCCTCCACTTATTATGTATGACTATGAATGTTTATTTAATACCAATTTTAAAGCCAGAAATGCCTCGGCTTCCATTAAACACTGTTGTTTGCCATGATTTTCTTTTATTTGACTCCATGCCCAATGGTGGGAGACATCACATTTTCCTTCACCTGTAAAACCACATAAAAAGAAATCAGATTTAGTCATTTTTAGTTTTGAGTTGATTAAAGTGAACTTGATAAGTGTTTTAGAGATCCCTCTCAGATTGGAAGGGTTGAATTCTAGTCAAAGTGGTTTGAAATAGTTATGCTGGGTTGAAGGTTGACACAACCCAACTCTATTAGCTCAGTGATAACACCATACATACACCATTGACAACCACTAGCCCCAATAGTGGAACATTGCAGTCAATCACACATGCTCCTCCAAAGAAGTATACTTGCTCTACATTGTGCAGAAGCCAAGGCTCGTCACAGTACTCCCAAGCCTTTTCTAAGCCTAAGCCTAGCCAAACACTTAGCTCCCAAAAGCCCCTGCTATGAGTTATGAGGTTCTATTTATAACAAAGGGTGGGGTGACCCTTGACATTCCCCTTTGTGACTCATTGACTACCCTCATGACTCTTCAACTTCTTTGCAAATAAATCATTACATAACATGATATCCTTTCACATTCCACTATTGACACTTGGAATTTCACTTACCCATGTTTACAAATAATATAACATTTTCAACATGTACCCATGTGAGACAAAATATGCTAGATATAGCCTAACAAGACAAAACACTATGACTCTGAAGTTTGGGGAAATACCAACTCAGCAACCTCCACTTGGTGCTTCTCGGTCACATACTGATGCCAAGCCTGGTACTATGTGATGATGTCCCCAAACTACTTGATGGTTTTTTTCTGATAGTGGACTCTTGTCTTCATAGCTTCCTGGTATATGTTCTTGGAACTTGTATCTGACTCGTCTCGAAGCATGTGAAACATGGTGTTGACTATGACATGAACACCAATGTACTTCTTCATGTTATGTATGCTCAACTCCAAGTCATCCCTGGTGTCCTCTCGCTTTAGCTACTCCATCTACCCATCGATACCTATCCATACTTGGTTCTTGGGTCGAGCCTCAGTGAGGGAACCAAATAACGAGATCTTGTGCATTCTCACCATGACATCCAAACTCTTGAACAAACATGTATATGATGTTTGTATGCTATTGACGAATGGGGTGAGTTTCTCATAGTTCTGAATCAACATCTGAAGCTTTTATTTCTCCAGCTTTTCCTGTGGTTTCATCTTCTTTAGTAAGTGAAGCAAGGCCTCTTTATACCAAATTTTCCACTCTTGCACATGGGCAATGGTAGCATATATGTTCCTGAGAGTTTGAACAAACTCTTTGCTCCATTGTTGTAAGCCATGCACACAGACAACTACTTTTTTCATGGTGATAAATGTGTCATAGAGCTTCTGCATGGTAGTCTCAAGTGTTGATACTTCAACAAGTATCACTTTCCTCATCCCCCCCATTGCAGAAACTGCATGCTACTTTCTGAGTTGTTCTGCCTCTTGCATGGAAACCTACAAGTTCTTTTCCATTCATCCATTCTTGGCCAACAGGAACTTAACATTTGAGCTTGTGGCTCCTGCATAGGCCAAGCTGGAAATGGAAAGGGCAGCTGGAAGCTTTCTAATATTTGGCATTATCACCCTTTCCTTCATGAATGCAGGTGATGCGTGATCATTCATAAAGTGCTTCCTCTACGCCTGTAAAATCCTCTTCTGCAACTCATTAAATAATAGATTATGCACATCTATGACTTGATCATCATCAATTAGAACAACCTCTCCTTGCTCGCTCGAGAATTGTTTTGACACTGGAGGTGGTGGAGACTAAGAGATGACCTATGGCACTTATGGAATAAGGTCAGTATCTGCGTTCTATGGCTCTTGCTCCAACTCCCTATATTTCACTTCAATCAGTTGCTCAATCCGATGAGCAAGCACTCGATCCTATCTATGTTCACCATCTTCCTCTATTACTGGATGTTCCAATGCCTCAACCTGTATGGTTGTTGTTTCCTCTATAATTGCACCTTTCCTTTCTTCTTCCTCCTGCTTCTAATTATCTTCTCTTTCTCTCCTTCTCAGCTCCTACTCGTCCTTCAACTTCTTCTCTGTTTCCTGCAACTTTAGTTTTGCTTCCTGTAACCTTTTCTTTTCTCTCTTCCTTCATTCTACTCTCTTTATCTGTTGCTCTCTCTTTACCTCTACTTCCAAAGATGCTTTCTCCATGATATGATATGCCCTCATCTTGCAGCTTTACTCTGCCTCTAGGTTCTCTACAATCATCCTCTTTCCATTTTCCTATGTTGGATTACTTCATATTATTGTTGTTGTTGCTTCTTGCATTGATGCCTGCAAAGTAGTCTTCCAATTTGTGGCTATACTGACTCGCTCGTGGAGGAATAAGTCATTGTAACAGTACCTCCAACGGTCCTCCTCATGCCAATGAAATGTCTCATGGATCCATGGATAGTACATATTTTCACAATGGCTCTTGCAAATACCGTGGGGATCATATGGATTAAATTCTTTGGTGCCGAACTCCAACTTCAATATCTCCTTATATTTGGCGTCTACATATTTCAAGCTCTTAATCTCGTATAATCCAATCCACAAAGGAAGAGCGAGCCATGGGTATTTCTTCTTCCTATGCAATCCTATTGATAACCTTATGGAGAGGTGATATGAAACCTCTTGCATGACTAACTTGTCTGTGGCATAACTTGGTAGAACATGTGGAGGATTCTCTCCACCAAATACTCTGATGAAGGTGCCACCAGGGGAGGCATACCAATCCGCAATGTTAATTATAACCTCCATTTCTTCTTGGGACATGCAAAGTGGTTCCTACTCAAATATGAGCTTATACAACAGGATAATGAAATGGTCAGTTAGCCTTGCCATTACTCCTCATTAGTTGTATTCAGAAAGCAACTTGCAATAAATGTTGATGGAAATCTCTTTTGTTGGGAACAAATTGCATCCAGTAAATATGTGGATATGTAGAATCTCGCTTGCTCATCCTTGGGCATAATTTGAGAGTTAGTCACATGGATTTTCAACTCATGACCCAACAAGTCCGACCAGTTGAATGGCCTTCCGTCACTCATCAACTATTCTAATACAACTACCCAACCTTCAGGACATGTCTCTATGATCTCTTAACCATATATTCAGCATGCAACAATGATCAAAAACTAGTAGGCCTTCTTGAGAGACTTTGTCTTGTAAACATGATTGGGTGTTTGTTTGAATGTTGACGACTCTTTCACCCAAAACTTGACTATATCTCTCGCGTTCACCTAGCTATGGGTGGCATAAAAAATTGTGTCCATGCACCTCGCTAGCTTAAGTAAATGATACATCTGATGAAATTTATCCACCCTGAAGGTGGCAAGCTCTATCCTACTGGCACTGCTCAATGTCATAGTCTCTAAATCTATGTGTTAGAATATCCAGCTGATAATGTCCACACATGAGAATGTGGGGAACCTGCATTCAACCTTATATAAGCCTGACCTCTGGATACTGATATATACATGTCGATCCTCTAAGTATTCCTTCAAGTCCTCTGCAAAAGTATCCTTGATTTGTTTCCATGTCATCTTTGTGCCCTTCTCAATGAACAACTGAGTGCCTACATAAACTAGTAGATTAAGTGACATTTGTTCAACTACTTCCCCATTACTTCTCTCGATGGTTTCCTTTGATGAAGCTCTCTTGGAGACCATGTTAATTGTAACTAATAGAGAGATTCTCAAAAAAAATTCTACCTAGAAATAGACAGGATACTCATAGTAAGCCAATGTTAGCTTAAAACTAAAATCAACTAGAAGACCAGACCAAGCAACAACCTAGGCTTATGATGGGACAAACTGCACAATTCTAGTTCACAGACATCATTGTCTACCTATTAGAACCATGCATTGCACACTCCCAATAGTCAATGGCGGAGGCTTGCTGACTGGAACTCCGCAATGCACGGTTCAGTCTAGGCACATGATAGGAGAGACTGCGCATTGTTCAGTCTCAGTGGCTAAGAATGGGAGGATGGCTCCTAGAACTACACAGTGCATAGTTTGACCCAAGCTAGGGCATCCTCTACACAATACCAAAAGCCAAGGAAGAGGCCTTGAGCTTCCAAAATGCACAGTGCATGCAAGGGAAAGTGAGATGTGAGCAAGGGTAGCCTAGATCTGCCTAAGGGGAGTGTGAAATTGAGCATATCTGAAGGATGGTGTGACGATGAGTGCATATATGACTGAGTGATGATGCATGCAAGACAAAGAAGTGCAAGAATCAATCAAACTAAAATAAAATGAAGCATATGAAGAGAGTCATTTCAATGGCCACTATTAGTGCAAAAATGGGGTAATGCATGTGACACTTACGAAAGGCAATGAAAAAATTGAAACAACACTTCTACATGCTAAAACAAGTTAAAACACCAATATTCATTCAAGAAAACAAGTGAAACAACACTCTCATAAGCTAAACAAGCAAAAGTGACAGAAAGAGTGGAAAAAGGCTAGAAAAGAAAAACTTACCGAGAAAAGCGACAATGATCGCACTGAAGGTTCCTTGATCTCCTCGGGAATATCGGAGCTCCAAAAATGTGAAAATGAGCTCTAGCAACATCAATTAAATAATTTTGGTCAATTTAGGGTTTATGACTCGAAGGCCAAAATTAAGGAAAAAGAAACACTTGGTGGAAGTTTAAAAAATAACTCAAGTGCCTCCTTCGAACTGCTAAAAATAGATCCCTATTTTTTAGGGATGCTTTTTCACTTTTTGATTTTTTCTTTTTTTGGAAAAGCTACCATGCATTTCCCGAAGAGATTGTGTAGTTTTGGGAATGACTGGGTAACTCACTAGCTCATGCAATGAGAAGCTTTTGAGAAAAAGGCTTCTACGCAATTTCTCAGCTGAGTGGCTCTAGGTTGCCACTTATTCTCTACCCAGTTTTCCAACTCACGGTTGGTTGTCAACTAGCATTGTGAAATTCTTGAGCTCAAGGCTCAATGTTAGCTTGGAATGCGCAATTCTCGAGAGCAAAGCTAGTTTCCTTGAATTATTGCATAGTTCTCTAAGGAAAGCCCGAAACAAGATGAAAACCAAGTCAAGAGGTTGGCTTGTGGGTTAGGGAGTAAACCAAGTAATGAAACACAAGCCAAGATGCAAAATATGTGTCTCAATGAAGGCACAAGTACCTAGATTAGTGTAAGATGGGCTGCTATGATTTAGAAGGGAGGATCCAAAATGAAGCATGGGAAAAATTTTGGAGGGTGGTTGTAATAGCTACAACATTGGCAACGCACTTGTAGAACTGTAGCTCTCTATATGGACCTTATCTCATGTAAAGAGAGTCTAACTCCTCTAGAAGTATTGTTTGATTATTTGGTTATCATAACTTCTTCACTAGCTTGGGTTAAAGATGTATTTCCTACCATTCTCCTTATCCGCAAAACACATACCAAGCCAAGTCAAACTAAGTTGTTTCGATTAGGGATGAGGGGTATATAAACGCACAAGTAATATGTACTGTCATATTTTTAGTTTCAGCTCTGGTGGTGCTTCACTACCAGCAGGCCTAGACAGTACCCCGGCAGAGTCACTTCAGGAACACAAGCATTTCTCTTTTGCCAACGAGCTTGGACAGTACCCCAACGGAGCTACTTTCTTCACCTCTCTCTGCAGGAAGCCTTTCTCTACTTTTTCCTTTTATTTCATTTTTCATTTTTTTATTTTTCAAAGAACTATGCATAGGCACCTATTTATTTCATGAGGAAGAAGAGGGATCCCAACTTATTGAGAGCAGAAGAGGTTGTCCCTTTAGAGAAGGATATTTATATATACCTCTGACATAGTTTTTAAGTTTTTCCCCCTCTCCTTACTCTACTTGACTGTGTTGATAAGGGTTAACCGAATATAGAAAATTGATTATAATAGGTGGTACTAGTTAAGAGTGCAAGCATCGTGATTCCACCATGACTCTCTCTGAAAGGAACATATTTTCCATAAAGGTATCATCGACTAGAAAAAATGAAAGATTCTCATAAGGAAAGGGAATAGACAGATAACCAACTGTTGATAGTTGTACAAATTCCTCTTGGATTTCATCCTACTTGTCTAAGAATCCAAACAGAATTTCATGCGGAAACTAACCTACGGGTGTGAAAGCAAACTAGAAATGGAAAGAAGAAAGACAAAAGAAAAAAAAAGTAAGAAAATTGAGAAGCAAGCAACAAAATAAAACACTACTCTTACTCCTAACCTAAGTAGAGCATAGGCTAGATCACATGAAGTGATATTTTCAATGTAGCCACCGGTGCATTGGTTGGCCCATGTAGGCGACAACATGATTGGAAAGAAATATATATAGGCAAAACAATAGATAGAAATATAAGACAATGTAAACCAATATGTTAGAAGCTTCAATGCATCCATAAAAAATAAGAAATTAAAAGCACATGCAAGGAATTTTGTGGATGTATCATGGTGTCCTATCACATTGCACGTGGAAGACAAGCATGTACACACCTTCGAACTTGAAAAATGAGCAAACATAAGGAAAGAAGAAAACTTATGTTTTGCAACAATGCCTGCTACGTTTGACTCCTCCAATGCATGAGCAATAGGATCATGTGTTTCTGAAGGAGGATGTGAAAACTATGAAATAGATTGATTTTCAGTGTAAACAATAGAGTGATGAGGAGCCTGGTGAGATTGAACATATTTTTGATCAGAAGTGGAACTAAACTCAAGGCTATGAGAACCTGACATAACCATCATCTTGGGCTGAAGTGCCTCGATAGCTTGAAGATTTTCCACTTCATCAGAAGATGGATCATCAAATAATGGTGGCTTAGAAAGATCCACAACAAACAAATTGAAATTATGATTGAATGAATGAATGAAGAGATCACAACAGCCATGATCAGAAAACTCAAGATGATGAATACTGGCATCCTCACGATCTAATGAATCATAAAGAGGGTACGATGAAAAATGAGAGTTTTCACCCTCTATGTTTCTGGAATTGTAAGATGAGATATTGGGAGGATTTTGGAAGAGATATGTGTCCTCTCCGTAATCGAATGAAGAATTGGCATCCCACGTGTTCTTTGAATGATCAAAAATAGAAGAATATAGAAATTAATTTTCACAAGAGGGAACATTAATAGCATAATAGTGGAGGATGTTAGGATAAAGCAGACAAGGTGCAGACAGAAGGAGTTCATCCTTCATAGCAGGTTCTTGTTCAGACTCCCACACATACTCATCAAAAATGATAGCATAGGTTGGTTGTTTAGCACCAACTCCATCTAGTACTTGATCCTCTTGAACACCACATGTGGAATTTGAAACAAATTAACACAAAAAACCAAAATATGGAGGATCAAAGGAACCAAAGGAATAATAATGAGAAGATGAGACCACATGACAACCATTAGGCTTGCAGTCCAAGTATGCGCAGAAATCCTGAGAAGGTGGGGTAGGAGGAGATGGTGACAGATCGACAGGCGGATTAACAAGTTCTCCCACCTCATCCTACAGAGCTAAATATGTTTGATGAGATGGGGATGGAGGGTCACTTAGGACAGCAACCTTCTTCATCATAGATTTAGAGGCTCTAACATCGAGATATGTTGGGAGAGGTTAGAACGAATCTAAATCATGTGGTTTCTCATAAATGTGAACAAGATACTGAAATCTTTCCTCCAAAAATTTTCATTCAACTTCATCCTCACAGAATTCATAATAGTAATGAAGAAAACAGTTGTGAAAGTGCTCAAGAGATTTGTTAGGTAATTTTCGCAGTTTTAAATTTTTTTGATTGAGTGCTTTACGGTCATAAAGAATGAAATCACAACATAATTCTTTGAACATGTGATCGAAAGAGTGTATAGAGGTTGCAGGCAATGTGTGACACCATTGCTTTGCGCGCCCTTCAAACATGAAAGTGAACAACCCACATGCAATTTCATCTGAGGGGACATCATGCCTGTCAAAGAAACCAACAAAGGAACTATGTGCCTGAACAAGGGTGTTCTATTATCACCATTAAGCTTATATTTGGACAAGTCATCTATAATTCTCATCGGAACTTCAAAATCAAATGTGTGAGAGAAACATGTTAGTTTTATGATTTCAATAGAAGTCATGTAACATGTGCAAAAATTCAAAACAGACTTCAAGGGCTCAACTTCACATCTGGCCCTCCTTCTAGTGCTAGAAATGTTGACGGTGTTGGACCCATCAACATTCAGGGTATCTCCCTGATAAGAAGTCCCAAATAGACCTCAAACCATTTGGAGTAGGAGTCCCAGTAGTGGGTGGTAGTGTTGGGTCCCTATAATACTAGTGATTACCCCATTACTATTGTAGTTATACCCCTTATTAATATTGTTGTGCCCCTATTGTCCCCATTTTGTTATTACTGTGCCCCATAGAATCCCTTTATTGTTATCTTTGTGGCTTTATATTATTATTGTGAGGTTGGCTGGGTTATATTGTGACTCCTTAGACTCCTATACAAGAATTGTTCATTTATGTAATGTAAAGGAGGTTGCCCCCTCGAAGAGGCTGAATTCTAAGGCGTTGATCTATCTTTTTCTTGAGCTGGTTACATAACATTTGGTATCATAGGTAACATGATATATCAAAATTACGAGACCAAGTGCAACAATTGTTACTTGCACAAAAAGGAACAGAATCTAAGATGGATGGTTTAAAGAAAGGCATAGAAGCTAAGATGGACGATTTGAAGATAGATTTGAAGACAGACATGGAAGAATTGAAGATAAATATGAATAAGTTGCTACAAGAAATGGTCACTAATG
>APFE030602264.1:140298-161964 GCA_000404065.3 Pinus taeda | reverse complement strand
AACTTGCCTCTATAAACTTGGAAACCAATTCATTCATTAATTTTTTGCCATTTTATGAATGAATCTTCTAGAATAGGTTAAAAGTGCCATGTCAATCATGAAATTACATCAATTACATCAAAGAGGATGAAAAATCCCACCAAAAGGTCAAAACTGGTCAATACTGCATTTTCCTGAGCTGAAGATGTAAAACTGGCCAATTTCCCCAACGCGTAGCGCGCCATTTCTCTACGCATAGCGCGCATTTCATGCCCGTTTTGAGGCACTTCCCGGCATCCAAATGAGGCACAAGTGGGCTTTTTGGGAATTTATGGATGTTTAATTTCCATCCCAAGTGGAAATTTTCAATTTGGTGGCCATTTGCCCCTCCAAAATTGCAATCTCCCAAGACTGCTTCCTGTGTGTCCAAAAAGTGGCAGAAGGTCATTTTTTGCTTGTTTTTTGACCTTTTGGGGGCTCAAATCTCCATGAAACTTCTTGGACATGGCTAATAAAGTGTATTTTGTCATGGAAAATCAAAAAATGCAAACCTTTCCTGAAATGGACCTCCCCAACTTAAGGGTAGCATGCAGCGCGCTACGCGTTGAGCCAAACCCCAACGCGTAGCGCACCTGAGCCCTACGCATAACGCGACTTTCAGATGCTTTTTGGAGGACTTCCTGGTGTCCAAATTGGGCGCAGGATAGCGCGTTGGAAAGGTCTCTGAGTATACCTTCCAAACCAAGTGTAATTTGTCAATTTGGAGATCATTTTCCTTGTCAAAAATCAAATCTCCCAAGACTGGTCAAAATGTGCCAAATGAGGCTGCCTCAAGGCAGAGTGATGTTGCAGTCAACTTTGGAATGCCTTCCTCAACTCCAAATTGAGTTCATGATAGCTCATTGGAAAGGTCTTTGTGTCTAGTTATCATTTGACTCATCAAAAAAGTCATTTGGCCAACCACTCTAGGAGAAAATGTGATTTTCCCAAGGTCACTTCTGAGGTGCATTCGATTCTCCTGAGGCAACGATAGTTTTGACATTTATCTAAAACCATAACACCTGTGTAAAATGTGAAGGAGGTTTTTATGCCTTGGCATGGTTTAGACAAAAAACTCTCTCAGTTTTCCAAAATTCATCTTTTATTTCTCAGAAACATCATTTGAGTAAAACCTACCCCGATGTGTGGAACAATGGATTTTGTCGAAATGAAGCGACATGAAGGGGATAAGAGGCTTCTAAATTCTTGGGAAAATTTTTGGAAGTAGGGAGGGATGTTAGGAAGCAGGGGAAAGTGGAATCGTGGAGATCAAGTGAGGGGAAGGGATCCAAATGGGCAAAACACAGGCCTAGCCTAGAAAATTTCCAAGTTGTGGCAAGAAACTAGGGTTTGTGCAAAAATGAGGAATTTGGGGAATCTCAGTGATGGGAAGTTTTTGATAAGGTACATGAAGGATAGGGGAAGGTGTATGAACATATGGATACAAGTTTTGTCGATGATTTGACCGTCCAAGATAAATTGCCTTCAAAACCCTAGGAGAGGGAAATGACTTTGCCTGGGCGCAACTGAAGCATGAACAAGGTGTAAAATGACTCATTAGACACTGACATGATAATGAAAACCCTATGAATGATGATAGACTCAGCCGAATGATGACATAGACCGACATTTGGACAACTTTAGAAGGAGTGAAAGCAAACCCTAGACCTAATGCCTAGTGACCAAATTTTGCTTGAAGACTCTTTGAAATGACAAAATTTGACCTGGACACTCTGAAACCACTTTGTAAGAGCATATTTGATCACTGGAGGAAGGCTGGAAAGACTGACACTAACACAAGGTAAAAATAATATCAGTCAACTTCACCTTCAGGGATGGCCTAAACGTGTTGGGAATATATGGGGCTCCCTTAGTAACTACTTGATTCAACACATTGGGAGGGAATACAACAAAAATGCCTACAAGCTGTCAAAGATGGGATTAATGGATGCATTGGATGGGATGCATATAGAGATAAGACTAGGCAACAATATTTTGGATGCAAGGATTTTATCCCTCCATGGATAGGATAACTATGATATGCCTATTTTATTTAGATAGATGGTGTTCTGGCACGGTCTTTATGTTTTTTGGAACAAAATATTTTCTATATAGGATCACTAAATGAACAGCTAATGAAGTATACGTTTTTTATTATATGGGATAGTTGAATATTCTTTCATTACTGTAACTTGTTTGATATTGTTCTGAGATATATTAAAATGTCACAAGCTAAATGGAAGATCGATATAATGATATGCAGAAATGTAAGATATCCCTAAACAGATGTATTAGTTTATACTTATATATATAAATACGTGTTTTACTCAAAATATATATATAAATATATATATATATATAGATATTAATTAATTTAAAACCCTAAATAAACAATAGATATATTTAAATAAAATTCATATATAATTTTAAAAACTTTTAAAATACTAAAAAATTATCAAATAACTACTTCACAACTTTAAGCTATTTCTCAATGTTTTATCAAATACTACATAATTATCAAACAAAGACATCACAAGTATAGGTTATTCCTTCTTTAAAAAACTGAGTGTGCAAATCACTCAAAACAATATGAATTTTTTTTTATAATAATCCATCCATCTCGATAAACTTGATAAGTTATTTCTTTTAAAACATTGAGTTGAGTAAGGGGAGCATTTAAATATTTTAAAATTGTATTTATTTTGATAAGGTTTATTATTTTATTTTATTTTTAATATTTTAAGCAATTAAAAGCACAAAAATATTTATCTTCCATTTTTTAATAATTGATTCATATGGTAAATTTTGAATAATCTCAATAGAAGATAATAATCTTCAAAATTTAATTATAATGTACTTTTTTTTTAATCTAAAACATGCTTAACGTAATTAATTATTAATCTGCATTAAAACCAGTATATAATTATTAAAAAATTGAAGTGATGGGAAGAAAATTTTCTATTCAATTACCAAAATTTATAGATATATAATTATAACCAATTAGGAAAATTAACAAATTAATATAAATATTACCAAAGAAAAAAAATAAGAAAATTCTATTTAAAAACAAAATTATATATAATTTTAGAAAAATCAATTTTGAGGAGATTTACCAAAAATTACAAGTTCTAAGGCTTGAGAAATAATGGAGAACAAGGCAAACCTTACACATATTTTAAAACCTATACATATGGAGGTTCTGATATTGGACAAACAAGAAAAGGACCCCAGAAACGAGGGAGAAAATCCACAAAGGAGTTGATCCAAACAATAGGATATCACATTATCAATATGGGTTAGGTAATTGCAATCTCAGAGGTGTTTCCATTGAAAAAAATTCTCCAAATAAAGTCCTAACTTGGAATATATGAGGACTCAATAGTATAGGGAAAGAGAGGCACCTCAGAGACATAATTACCAAGGAATGTTCGGAAATTGTAATGTCACAAGAAACAAAGATAACAAGTGAGAAGTTGAAAGATATTGAGGAGCGTTGTTGGATAAGATGTGAATCGATAGAAATAGATGCCCATGGAAGTCAGGGAGGAATCGTTATATTATGAAACCCTCTTGAAATCTCATATACAATTTGGATGGCTTACCCAAGGATCCTTTTGAGAAGATTCTGATTCATTGGCGCAAAAGAAATAGTGGTTTTGATAGTTGTTTATGGGCCTTATATCCCTAGTAGTGAAAATTATGCTTTTCTAGAATACATAGGATGAGTAGGCAAGAGAACTTAGATTATTTCTAGATCACTGGGGGCGATTTTAATCTTATTAAGTCATTAGAGGAAAAGAAAAAAGGGTTGAAAAAACTGAATTTGGAGGCATCTCATTCCACTGAGTTGATTCAAGACTTCCAGTTAATTGATCTAGAAACAATGAATGGAGTGTTTACATAGAAAAAATTTGTGAGCGAAAGCATCAAATAGATAGTTTCCTAAACAGATTTTTAGCCTCAAAAGCCCTTCTAAATTGTGATATATTTGTGAAGGCTACAACTAGGGTTGGATCACTGGCCTCTCAGGTTAGACATAGACTTAAAAATTGCTCCTAGAAATCACCCTTTTTGTTTTGAGAGCTTTCGGCTACAAGATCCTAATTTCTCTCCAAAGCCAAATCATGGTGGGAGGAGATTCACATTTTTGGATGGAACTAAATGTACTTTTCAGCTAAATACGAAATAATTAAAAACAAATAGTAAGCAGTTGAATAACAAAGATTTTAGGAGCATTTAGAGGGACAAATAAGAGATGGAAAGTTGCATGCAAAAAATATAATAACAAATCATAACAGGAGGTCATTTTTAGGCCCTCGTTATGGAGGTATGGAAACTAGTTAATAAAATAGAACCTTGGAGAAAAGAGAAGGAAATGGTTTGGAGGAAAAAATATAAGGCGCATTGGTTAAGAGAAGGCAAGAACAAAACTAATTTTTTCCACAAAACCATGATCAAGCACCTGAATCACAATAGAATCCTCTCTGTCAAATCTAGGGAGGGAAAACATCTACTTCAGGATAAAGAGATGGAGGAAGTGTTAGTATCAAATTTTTAGGACATGCTCACAGATCCCACTCTTAATAGGCAGGAAGCTATCGAGAAAATAATAGCACATTGTCCTTCTATGACCAATAAAGAACATAATGAGGGTTTAATGATGGTTTAACAAGGGAAATGTCTTTCATATAGGTGGTGGAGGTGGTGATGTTCATGCCCCGTAACAAAGCTACAGTGTCAGACAACTTCACAACAGACTTCTTTCAGGCCTGCTACTAATTTCTTGGCCTTGAAATCCATGCCCTATTTGAAGAATCTCAACACTCCCAAAAGGTATGGTTTAGTCTTAATTCTACTTTCATCACCTTAATTCATAACATTGAGAGATTGTATGACCCTAACAATTTCCCTCCAATCGCTTTCTATAATGTTATTTATAAGATTATTTCTATTGTCACAAACAATTGCCTTAAAACCTTGATGAAAAACATTATCTCCCTAGAATGAACAGGGTTTTTAGAAGATCATCAAATTATTGATGGAAATGTAATTTCTAACAAGGTTATCCACTCCTTAAAGAACCTTAAAAAAAATGATATGTTGATAAATCTTGACCTCTCTAAGGCCTCTGATAGCCTGAGCTAGAATTATCTTTTGAAGGTCTGGTTTACCTTTGGGTTTTCCTCTCAATGGGTCTCTAGGATTAAATCATCGATCTCCATCCATATATACTCTATCCTTTTGAATGGAGTTCCATCAATTCCCTTTAACCCCACTCGTGGACTTAGATAGGGTGACCCTAATTCCCCTTTTACTTTTAGTCTTGTAAAGGAATCTTCAGGAAGATATCTCAATACAACTAGATGCTAGAATTCTATAAAAAGGCTTTGATTTTTTTTAGAGGATGTCCTTGTCATCCACCAACAATTTGTAGATGATATATTTCCCTTTTTGCAAGACCCACAACATGAGATGTGAGCGATAAAGTCAATCCTTGGTGGCTTTATGAAAGCTTCAGGGACCTTAATAAATGGAGACAAGTCAAATATATTTTTCTTCATCATTAACCCCATGGTTTAGAGATATCGTTCTCACATACAGGAATTCCAAATAAGGAGTCTCTCAAATAAATACTTGGGTGGACTTAGATAGGGTGACCCTAATTCCCCTTTTCTTTTTATTCTTGTAAAGGAATCTTCAGGAAGAGATCTCAATACAACTAGATGCTAGAATTCTATAAAAAGGATTTGAATTTTTTTAGAGGATGTCCTTGTCATCCACCAACAATTTGTAGATGATATATTTCCCTTTTTTCAAGACCCACAACATGAGATGTGAGCAATAAAGTCAATCCTTGGTGGCTTTATGAAAGCTTCAGGGACCTTAATAAATGCAGACAAGTCAAATATATTTTTCTTCATCACTAACCCCATGGTTTAGAGATATCGTTCTCACATACAGGAATTCCAAATAAGGAGTCTCTCAAATAAATACTTGGGTGTCCCACTTGTGTCTAATTCACTAAACGTTGCTTACTGGAGAGAAGTCCTTAAAAAACTTTCAAAAAAAATGGGAATGGTGGGCCTTTAGATCTCTCAATATGGAAGTTTTTCTAGTTCTGCTCAAGTCATTTCTTCAATCCATGCCATTGTATTAGGCTGAAAACCTGCAACTCTACAACAACTTGGCTTTGATCACCTTTATCCAACTTCAGAATGGTTAAACTCCATCAAATATGGTGAATTTACTTATGGAAAAAATACCAGCATTTTCATAATTGAATCTACTATCAGTAGATATAAATTTTATGGAATTTCATAGAGGTTTTCTAATTTTAATTAATTTTCTAATAAAATGTGTGAAAAAAAATTCTGAAGGTCAATGTGATTCAATGAAATCAAAATTTTGAATCTTCCAAAATACACTATAAAAAAATATGAAAAAATTATGGTGCATTAAATTGGTCCATCTTCTTTAATGGGTATTTTTTAGATTTTTATTTTTTTAACTAATATGCTGAGAAACGTGACGCTATGTTAAACATCTTCAAAATCTGTAGTTTTTTCATATTGGTTCAATTCAAAAATTTATAGTAATTATGATGTGCATCAGTTGGTTTCATAAATATAACCATATCGAATTAGAGTAGGTCTAGATTGTTGCAGCACATATTTTGTTTCAAAAACTCCAAGTTAACAAAGAATACACTAGTGCCTAAAAATATGCCTTTTTACGAATCCCTTGATTTTTAAAGAACACACAGTCAAACAATTGCTAAGTTGACATATCAAATGTGAATAAATAATTTCCAAAAAGTAAGAAATAGAAAACTAATAAAATTTCTGACAAGCTTTCTTTTTATTGTAAAATGAAATTATAAATAGAGAAATTGCTTTGGCTTGCCGAAAGTTGAAGAACTTCTAAAAATGATATTTTTTTCTCAAAAAAGGGAAAAAAGTGTAACCCAACTTTACATTTTCACCCATTAACTATCTATTCAGGATGCCCCCAAAATTTTTATCAGGATTTTCCACACATTTGTCTTGATGATGAGTCTGGTTTTAGACTCGAAACGTCGACCATATAAAAGATGAGCACTGTGGAAAATCCGAGCTCCTCTCAGAAACCACACCACAGTAATCTGCAATCCAAAATTTTATCTCCTATTTGTTTAGGAATTTATTATGGAGAGGGGCCAAGAACTTTAAACAATGGACCCATGTAGCCTAGAAATTTTTTTTTATTCCAAAAATGGAAGGAGGTTTAGGTCTTAGGCATCTGAAGAAATTGAATAAGGCTTTACAAGTAAACTTGTGTTGGAGATGGTTATGAGGTGAGATGAATTTGTGGAAAAAAATATGGAATAGAAAATACTTTCCAAGCTGAGAAGTTGCATGCTCTGAGTTACCTTTTGGGATCCTCAATATATAACCTTGCCCATTCAAATCAAGAACTGATTAAAAACCACAACTTTCGGGAAATTCGAGATGGACACACAACTCACATATGTCAATAATCAGAGTAGAAAATTCCCAATATGGATGATAGGGAGGACTTGAGGGAGATAAATGCCCACACATGGAACCGAAAATGTTTCATTGTATTCGATTTTTACAGAGAAAACACAAGAGGGGGGCAGTGGAAAATTTGGAAAACTCGGGAACACTAGCCTAACTCACCACATATGTATTAATGGCCTAGGCTAGCCTTAGAACTCAAGAAGCAATTCATCCATGTTGAGCATGCTCTTAATATAGTTCAATGGTGGTACCAATCAAGAGGCATGTTTAACTTGAAGAAGGTGTATGCTATTCTTGTGGAACATCATGCACTAACTCGAGAACCACTATGGAAGAAAATATGGATATGAAATTTGTGGCCCAAGTTTGTGACATTCCTTTGTTTAGTGGGACATGGCATACCTCTGATATGGGATCCTATTCAGAAGAAGGGTTACTCAAGTTAGTCGTTTTCCTCTACGTCACTAGCATGAGGAGACAATAGAGAATATTTTGAACACCTTCCCATTTTCAAACTCGATATGGAGGAGAATATTGGAGTTATTTCATACCTCTAACCTATCCCCTTATAATCTGCTTGGGACTTCTGAATAGTGGAGACCTAGTGTATTTTCCATCCCAGTGGTTAATAGAGCCTAGGAGCTCTCAATGGGTTTCGTTGTGTGGGTCATTTGGAAAGAACAAAATAGAAGAATGTTTCAAAATCAACGAGGGTTTTCTGAGAAATTGTGGCAAATTATTAAGCAGTATTTCTCCCTCCATACTCTCTCTAGCCTCTCTCAAACCTATGGAACTTCATTTCTACTCTAGTTATAGATATTCTCCTCCCCCTATGGGCTTTGTTAAATTAAACTTTAATGGGGCCTCAAAGGGTAACCCCAAGACAACTGGCTATGGAGGTATATCTCAAGATCAAAATCATAATGTGATCTAGCTCTACGCAGTTGAATATGAAACAACCAGTAACAATAAATTAGAATTTATGAATTTGGAAAGGGGCCTCTAGTTAGCATCCATGGTATGATTTTGAAAAATCGAATTGCATGGGGATTCTTAGTTGGTGATCAAGAAAACTTATAAAATTATTAAGTGGGCTCCAACAAAGAAACTCACCAGTAGTTGGAGGTTAACTAACTTGATTTCTCATGTGAGAACATTACTCCTCTCTTTCAACTACATTTTCACCTCCCACAATCTGAGAACAGGTGATGAAGCCATTGATTTTTTGGCTAATATGGGATGAAACTAAAGAGACCTTAACTTAGATATAGGATGGATTATGGGAACTCATTCAAAATGGTAGAAAACATTACAATGTATTCTAGAGGGGTACAAATCTCAATCAGAAAGGGAGGCTAATGAGGAAACCGAAGATACTGTAATGGGCATGAACCTCAAGGAAAGTGGGAGGTTTGGCGGTTGTTCCTACCACTCTAAAACCTAGAATGTAGTAAATGAAGGGGGTTGTGTGGCTGCCCCCTCACATGCATCATGCATGTGAATTAATCCTTTCCTGAACTAATGTTTGTATAATTGATGGAGACTTAAGAGAGTGGGTTGTGTGGGATTTTTACAGTGAAGAGATACAAGTCTAATCCTCTACTATAGGATAAAAAGAAGGGAAGAATTTGATGGTGAGGTTGGTTGAAATTTTCCTACCAGAGGGCTATATGGGATGCTTGGTGGGAAATTTCTAAAAGAATTTGTCAGATTGCCACTTTGAGTTTTGCATGGCTGAGTGATTTGTTAAATTGATTGCCAGGGAATATTAGCAGTGCAGTTGAAGGTATCATCTTGGGACCTCTTAGCATGTCTAATACTAGAAACCTTATCACATTGTTTCCAACTTTTTGATGTGAGTTTTATGCACCTATCGATGGTTCTGGAACTGCAAACATTCAAGGGGATTTCCCCGGTAAGAATTCCCAACTAGACATCATAATGTTTGGAGTAGGAGTCCCAGTAGTGGGAGGTAATGTAGTGATCTAGTTTCCTTCAGCTACCGGAATCATCCAAGATCTTTTACTTTTGTGATGTTGTTAGAATTGTATTTAAAAGAGCATAAATAACCACATGTGCATGCTTAAACAAGAGGAAACATGACAATATCAACAATTCAAAACACAATACATTTTATAACGGAGTTCGTCTAGTGTGGACTACGTCTCTGGGCCTTGTGTCAAGGTGGTGTTGGCTGCTTCATATAATGCTAGAAAAATATGATGACATGGAAGAATTTATTTCATAGCAAGGACATATACCCTTGGACAAGAGTGGCTTGTCTCTCCACGATACGTTCCACTTACAAGATTTCTCACTCAAAAAGGCTTTCTCTCAGCATGACAAATTCACGTGATCTCACACAATGTGGCAATGAGTATCCCTGCAACATAGTTACATAGGGATATCAACAACAATACATAGCATGACAAGCTAAATACATCTCACATAATGTGGTAAAATATATCCCACAACATAACATCAAACAGGGATCTCAAAACATAATACATCATCTCAGCAATTATGAAGGAAAACATGATATGACTAATTCATGAACCTTCACCTTTGAAGTTGACCAAAAAGTGGAAGGCTCAGCTGCAAAACCTTACTCCACCACTAAATTTTGGTCATCAAGATGTGTAATATTGACTATCCAGTTGTTGAATTCTAACACCGTCAAAATCTAGGCATGTAGGAATCTTTTAGATTCCTTGTGATTCTCCAAATATTTTGTTCTCTGGGCTAACTAGAGATCTGCAACTCAAATAAAAAATATGATCTCACCATCATGATCCTTGCAATATTCTTAGACTTTTGAGTATAAATTTGGTTGCATTCTGACTCTGGCAAATTTCAGCCTCCAAGGAATCTGGAAGATTCCTCAAGATTCTTCAAAGATTCTGCTCTATCTAAAATCTTCAAATCTTCTGCTCAGATGGTGATTCTGATTTCACCATCGCATTCCCTATGAAATTCTAGTTAAAATGATTGTAAACTTCATATCATTTGGATAAAATGAAAATTTACCTCCCCTGAGAATCTTCAGGCATCAAGGAATATTCTCTAAGAATCTATTTCGAAATGTGTGTCAATCATGGTTCTGCCTCCTAGAACTGCATCATGGTTCCTCACAGATCATGTTAGCACTAAATCTCAGTCTCACTGCACTCTAACATAGATCTATTGCTACTCACCATTCCGCTATGTTTTGTCGAATGCTTAGCCAAGAACTTAAGTAAAATGTCGGGTGTACATTTCAATGTGTTGGTTGTTGGTTCAGCGATGGTAGAGCCTTCTAGGGTTATGGCAGTCTAGGTTCGAATACCCAATGCATCCAACTTAGCATAGACTTTTGGTGCATATGTTTTTTTAAACGTCATCTATTGAATAATCTTGGAGTGGTTATGATATGGTAATGTTTGAGGTGTGATAGTGCATAGTTAGTGGGCGGGTCCGCACCATGCAACCCCATCCCAATCCTTTTCATTGTTGTTTACCATGTTATAACCATAATGTAGCTTCGTTTTTTATTTTGTGTTGTGGTTACAACAAACGTTAAATGGAACAAATGATTTATTATTTATGGTGTTTCAAATGGTATATAGTTGTTAACCCATATATATATTTCCCACCACCCATGTTAATTCCTTTCAACCATATTTTCTTATGAATTTAATGTTTGTCTCACATGGATTATTTCTAATTTTGTTGTTTTTTTGTTTTTATATAGTTATATTAATAACTATATATTAAATTATTTTTGTTTTATATGAGATATTTTAATATTATATTTTTGTCTTTTGCAGGATTGAAGGGCCAATAAAAGGGTGCCATGTGTCAATGGTTGATGGGCTACCATGTGGGTCGCACTTGCTCACTGGGATGCCATGTGGCACACTGTGGGCCCCCCTTTTCCCTTGTCGTGTCAATCTTTAACGAGCTCTATATCCCTCATAGAAACTCAGATGTGAATGTTGTTTGCACCTTTGGAATCAGGGCGATGAGCACTTTGATCTAGTGCTTGTTTGAGTGCAATTTGACTAGTTTGGATTTTGACCATTTGTGAGCCCTCTTGGACTTTTGCATGTGTCTAAAGCCACCTCAATCAATCCTCCCCACTGACTAGATTTTGGTCCTCTAAAAGCATGAAAATAATCTGCAACTTCTTTGTACCTTGTCTACACTACAAGTGTCCTAACAAGTTACCCTTCCTTTGATCCGGATTTAAACAAGATTGCAACAAATTAGAGAGATAACCATAAATACAGAGATGCAACAGAAATAATACTTCATTTCATTCATGTTAAATACTGAAATATGCTTACAAACAGAAATCGAAATATACTAGGTCCGGTGATGGTAGCTTATCTCTGAGGAGATATGTGGCAGCTCCATGCCTCTGAATTGTCTTACAATGAGGCTCGAAGGCCTATTTATTATTGAGAAACAATGGAAAACCCTAATAAATCCAAAAACCTAACCCTAGGAGATGAAGCGCCAAACTATGGGCCCCGTTTTGGGTAAATTGGTACATCAACTTCCCGAGGTCGTAACTTTGGCATACGATCTCCATTTGACACACACAATACCTCATTAGAAAGATCTATCTGAGGAATACAACTTTGGAAAGAAAAACATTGATCCATGAGCTAATGTTGCTCCCATTATTCCCAAAAGACATCATTTAAGGCCTAAAAATGACTTCGGAAGTTCAGGACCTGAAAAACTGCTAAAAATAGAAAATTGTCCTACAATAAAGAAAACTGAAAGAAAAAATGGTGTGGGTCCAAGTGGAATTGGCGGGTGGACACCAATATCCACCTGGATCATCCTTCTCCTTCACCTTTTTCCTTTGGAGCCATAAGCGATGAGTCAACAACTGCACCCTCTGCAAACCTGTAGTACAATTTTAAAAATTACATGCTTAATTTACATGACCAACTAATGACCCAAGCATCCCATACTTGCCACGAGTTTATAACACATACTATGTGGTCAAGTTTACATAAAAATGGAAATAATACCCCAGCTATGAAAACAAGGCCAACATATTATTGCTTCAACAAGTGATGGAAAACACATAATCACTAAAACACATGATTTACAAAGAAGGCCAGACACTATTGTTGCTTTACCAAGTGATGGAAACACATCATCGTTTTCACAGTTTAAAATGCAACAAAAATAAGGGAAGACATCATTGTTGCTGCAACAAGTGATGGAAAACACATCATCACTTTTACAATTTAAAATGTAGCACATGATTGGAGAAAATAAGACCATGACATTCTACCACGCCTAGAAAAATCATCTCTCACTTATCAAAGTGAATGGTCGTCTCCTTGTGTTGCATTCATTGGTCGAACAATTGTTTCACCTAGTTCCTACACAGATGCTTTGTCCTTGCAACACTGATCTAGATGGAGCCTCCAACATGTGGCCCTTTGATGGCCACTTCTATTGCAATGACTACAGAAAGTCTTCTTCCTCCAAATCTTCTTTACCTTCTTCTTTGCCTGTTGTTGAGAGGGTCTATCAGGCCTCATATTTTTCCATGCTTCTATTCTTTTCCAGTACTCAGCAAACATATGGTTATGTAAAACGCAAAAAATACAAGTTCTTTCATGCCATGATTTTCGTTCATTATTAACAATATGGTTGTAACCAAAATTAACATTAGAGTACCGAGACTGGTTATACCTTTCTTGTTGGTCTCTAGTACGATCATGGGAACAAGATCTTTCCTTAGCTCTTTCTCCGCAATGCATATTATCATGGGATGATGGTTATGTGTTCCCATCATTCTCTTTCCTCGACAGTCTCAACAATGTCTCAGAAGCATCTAACACCCTTGAGCATTCTCCTTTAGTGTATCCCAAGCCTACAAATCGAGGTCTTTTCATGACCTCGAATGGCTAAGTTATGCCTTGGCTATTAACACAAGTCCTTCTTCTTCCTTGTACTTCATCCTGGTAAGGAACCTCATGTTTGTCCCTGTAATTGGTATCTCCATATTTCCAAAAGAAATTATACTATGTGAAGATGAAACTGAAGGGAAATCAACATCTTTTACCTCCACTATCGATTTGGAAAGAACTGATGAGGGTTTCTCGTCATCTGTTGTTGGTGGTTTACTGGTTGTCTTGGTGCATTCCCCAACTTCCTTCTTAACATACCCAAGTCCTGCCCAACGGGGTAATTCCTCTACTTTGATGGGGTTTATAATGCCCTCACCATTAATATTGAGGCCCTTCCCCTGATACCCCATTTTCTTTAATAGTTTGGAGCCGATTCTTGTGGTATGATTTTCAAAAACAAGGAAATCATCATCAGGAAATGTACATGAAGTCGGAGAATTACTTTTACCTCACATGGGTCACGCAGCATATTTTCCAAGGCCTCATCCTTAGCTTGCAGTTGGCGTAGCAACCTCTGTTTCTCCTCTTTCTCTTCTCATAGAAGCATCTTCAATTTAGCGTTATCTACTTGAAGAATCTGGTTGTTGTGCTTCAATTCGTCTAGGGCCTCTTCTCTAGCTCGCAATTGAAGCTACAAACGCTTCTTTTCCTTTGCCTCTTCTTGTAGAGCTTCATACATTATGTCCATATTTTTGGACACTCTGAGAATGGTCTTGTACATCTCTTTTGCATTCTCCATTGCTGCATGTTCAATTATTCACGCTCACACTTCACATCCACGTGAAGACTGCTCTGATACCAAACTTAATCCAGGTTCCTTCAGCTACCAGAATCATCCAAGATATTTTACTTATGTGATGTTGTTATAATTACATTTAAAATAGTATAAGAACCACATGTGCATTCTTAAACAAGAGGAAAAATGACAATATCAACCATTCAAAACAAAAGACATTTGATAATGGAGTTCATCCAGTGTGGACTACGTCTCCGGCCCTGGTGTCAAGGTGGTGTTGGCCGCTTCATATAATGCTGGAAGAAGATGATGATGTACATGGAATACTCTATTTCATATTAAGGAAATCTACCCTCAAACAAGAGTGGCTTGTCTCTTCACGAGATGTTCCTCTTACAGGAATTCTCACTCAAGAAGGCTTCCTCTCAGCATGACAAACTCACATGATCTCACACGATGTGACAATGAGTATCCCTTCAACATAGTTACACAAGGATCTCAACAACAATAAATAGCATGACAAGCTAAATACATCTCACATATGTGGAAAAAGAGATCCCACAACATAACATCAAACAGGGATCTCAAAACATATTACATCATCTCAGCAATTATGAAGGAAACCATGATCTGACTGATTCATGTACCTTCACCTTTGAAGTTGCCCAAAAACTAGAAGGCTCGACTACAAAAACTAACTGCACCACTAAATTTTTGTCATCGAGAGGTGTAAAATCAACTATCCATTTGTTGATTTTTACATCGTCAAAATCTGGGCCTGTAGGAATCTTTTAGATTCCTAGTGATTCTCCAAAGATTTTGTTCTCCGGGCTGACTAGAGATCTACAACTTAGATCACAAATCTGATATCACCATCATGATCCTTACAAGATTCAGAGACTTTTTAGTATAAAGTTGGATGCATTCTGACTTTGGCAAATTTAAGCCTCCAAGGAATCTGGAACATTCCCTCTAGATTCTTCAAAGATTCTACTATGTCGGGAATATGCAAATATGTTGCTCAGATGGTGATTCTAATTTCACCATCGCATTCCTTGTGAAATTATGGTTAAAATTAATGTAAACTTCATATCATTATGATAAAATGAAAATTTACCTCCCTAAAGAATCTTCAGGCATCAAGGAATATTCTTTGAGAATCTGTCTCAAAAAATGTGCCAATCATGGTTCTGCCTCCTGGAACTACATCATGCTTCCGCAAGGATCATGTTCCTGTTGGCTCTGAGTTTCGTTTCTCTCTAACGTAGATCCGCTACTACTCACCATTCCGCTCTGTTCCGTCAAATGCTTAGCCAAGAACTTAAGTAAAAGTTTGGGCAGACATTTCAAAGTGTTGGTTGATGGTCTAATGGTGGTGGAGCCTTCTAGCATTATAGCGGTCGGAGTTCAAATCCCCAATGCCCCCAACTTAGCGTAGTCATTGGTCGCATATGTTTTTTTAAACATCATCTGTTGAATAATCTTGGAGCAGTTATTATATGGTAATGTTTGAGGTGTGGTATAGTGCATAGTTGATGGGCGAGGTTCGTGCCATGCAACCCCATCCCAATCTTTTTCACTATCATTTACAATGTTATAACGATAATGTGGCTAAGTTTGTTATTTTGTGTTGCAGTGATAACAAATGTTAAATGGAAATGAACAGTTTATTATTTATGGTGTTTCAAATGGTATATAGTTGTTAACTCATATATATATATTGCCCACCACCCATGTTAATTCCTTTCAACCATATTTTCTTATGACTTTAATGTTTGTGTCATATGGATTATTTTTTATTTTGTTGTTTCTTTGTTTTTATATAGTTATATTAATAAAAACCCATATATATATTGCCCACCACCCATGTTAATTCCTTTCAACCATATTTGCTTATGACTTTAATGTTTGTTTCATATGGATTCTTTTTTATTTTGTTGTGTTTTTGTTTTTATAGAGTTATATTAATAACAATCCATATATATATTACCCACCACCCATGTTAATTCCTTTCAACCATATTTCCTTATGAATTTAATGTTTATCTCATATTGATTCTTTTTTATTTTGTTGTTTTTTTTGTTTTTATATAGTTATATTAATAATTATATATTAAATTATTTTTGTTTTATATGAGATATTTTAATATTATATTTTTTGTCTTTTTGTAGGAGTCAAGAGTCCAATGAAAGGGTGCCATGTGTCAATGGCTGATAGGCTATCAAGGGGGTCCCACTTGCTCACTGATATCTCATGTGGCGCACTTTGGGCCCCTCTTTTCCCCTCTCATATCAATCTTTAAAGAGCTCTATCTCCCTCATACGAATTCAAATTTGAGTTTCATTCACACTGTTGGAATCAATATGAAAAGCACTTCAATCTGGTGTTGGTTTGAGAGCAATATGACTACTTTGAATTTTGACAATTTCTAAGCCCTCTTAGACTTCTGCATGTGTGTGGAACCACCTGGATCATGTGGTTCCTTGGCCACGATAGTGTGAAGAAATAAGTATGATGAATTTGGTTGGAAGGAAGCATGTGACCTTGCAACGAGTCAAGTGAGATGCATGGGGGTTCTAACACACGGAAGGGAAAAGGAAGTGTATTTCTTAGAACCCTGTAATAGTACGCAACCTAAAAGGAACACATAAGCAGAATGACATCACAAGCTGCAATGTAGAATATTCCACAAAACAAAGTGACGGGTTAATCCAACAACATGCCTCCAACCATATTTGTACAATTGCAAACAAAATAGTTCATAAGAAAATGCGTAAGTTGAACAACATACATTGCTAAAGCAACCAGAATAGTCCTAGTACAATAACAACATATGCATGAAAACATGTTGTCTCAATTATTACGTCGTAAGGCGTTTCTCTCTAAAATCAACTCTCCTCTTTGCCTACGTGTCATTTTGTGCACCATACGATTAGATGTTAGACGATTACACAAATTTCAAGCGTTAGATCAATGGCAAGGGGAACAGACACGGGTGTTAGATCACTGGCAAGAGGAACAGACACAGACGGAATGGAAACGGAGACCAAGAGGCCGCTTAGTTCCGTCGAATGAAGTCCTACACACTCTCCATCAATGTCTGCGATCTCTTCATCGATTCAAAGAATTTTCGTTTACAATTTTTCTTGGATAAAGTGCAACAGAATCTATAAAATCCGTTGGTAAGCGTTCAAAATTAATCTTGGCCTGCTCTTTTCAGATTTAGAGTTCGTTTAGAGCCAGGGCTTCGAAAATGACGGAAAGACTGGATCCCGTGAGTATAGAGAAGCTGGCGGCGGTGAAAAGATTCAAGAAATTTCAGTCTTGGAAGAAATCGATGCGTTATTTTGTGCTCTGCAGCGTCCCTATGATTATTTTCTTTTCTTTATTTGATTTGAAATCGGTTGCAGCGTCCCTGTGATTATTTTCTTTTCTTTATTTGATTTGAAATTGGTTTTGCCTTATATGCGCGTCGTCTGTCTAGAGAAGATACCAGCAATTTGGCAATTCTGTTCAAATCAGCGGTTTCTGTTCCTGTTGAGCAATGTTATCATAATGAGCCTGGCGGCCAACTCCGGACTCCTAAATCCTTCCGACGGAGGCGCTGATTTGTACGACGAGTTTGTGTGGCAGAGCAAAACCACCCGGAAAAACTACGTTTGCCGGCCTGTTTTGGCAAAGGAAAAGGTCGTTGCTGGTGAAGTGACGGTTCAAGTTAGTTCGCAGGCCAAATACGGTCGGAGAAAATCTGAATCATAAAGCGGATGGCGCGGCAGAGTGAGGGGAAACTTCGACGGTTGGAATCGGAGAAGAAGGCCCAGTGCAGACCGAACCCTGAAGAAGCGGCGCCAGATGAAGGAGTGGAGTCAGCTGTTGCAGACGAAGAACTGAACAAGAGAGTAGAGGAATTTATCGCTAAATTTCAACGGGAAATGCGCCTCCAGGGCCAGCGATCGCTCGTTTATTCACAAAGTTGAGCAATCCGCAAGCATAACAGATCTTAAGCGGTGTTCAATTCAGAAGAATTCGCATTTAATGTTTGCGAGTCTTGGCTCTACTATTATATAACAATACCTTCCCCTATTACCCCTGTAAATATAGCAGGGAGGTCTTCTGTATTTTCTTTCTTTGTAAATCACTTCCGTGTCCGTCTAGCCAAGATTTCAGTTTTTCAGATTGTCTAGTATTACTGTAAAGAGACGTAAAAAGTACCGCCATAACCTCTTAACAGCTAAATAGTAATATTTTCTTCTTCAATTATGACATTTATTTTCAAAAGTCTATGGTGTGCTACCTAATTTATGACCTTATTAAAATTTCAGTGTAATGTTGTTCAAATTATCACGCATAACATCACTTAGATTACTTGTTTAATTGTATCGTAGGTTTTGAAATACTTTTGGGAATTGTTTAATTGGATCCGTAGATTTTGAAAATATTCTTTGGAATATTTTCAAATCGGATCGAGTGAAATTCTTTTGCAGTGTAGATTTTGGAAATATTCAAAATTTCTTTTGCAGTGTATATTATTTTTTTGCAGTGTAGATTTTGGAAATATTAAAAATTCGATAAGCAAATTCTGAAATATTTCGAAAAATTTGCAATCGAAATTTATACCACTTTCATGCTGCTCCTCAATATATCATGCTGCTCCTCAATATATCATGCTCCTCCTCAATAATGGAAGGTTGAGTGACAGTGCGAGACGGAAACAAAGTAGTCATATTTACGCCGTAAGTTGTTTCCCTCTGAAATCAACTCTCCTCCTTGCCTACGTGTCATTTTGTGCACCATACGATTAGATGTTAGACGATTACACAAATTTCAAGCGTTAGATCAATGGCAAGGGGAACAAACACAGGCGTTAGATCAATGGCAAGGGGAACAGACACAGGTGGAATGGAAATGGAACTAGAAATGCATGTTGTCAGAAAAGCAATACGTCCTCCCTTCAGTGCAGTGCAGGAACTAAAACACCAGGCTATCTCCACAGTTGATCTCAGGTTGTGTCTATGCCCCACTGGGAAGACCTGTGCAGGCCCAAACGGAACGATGCTTACGGCAACTATGAACAACATATCATTTACATTGCCCACGATCGCTCTGCTTCAAGCTAATTATTTCGGCATTAATGGCGTCTTTACAACTGATTTCCTTCAAATCCTACGGTTACATTTAACTATACAGGGGATAATATACCCCTAAGTCTTTGGACTCCTGTACATGCAACAAAAGTGAAAGTACTGGAATAAAATTCTACAGTGCAACTGGTATATCAGACAACAAACATCTTCGTGGCAGAGAACCATCCGATGCATCTTCATGGTTACGGTTTCTATGTGGTGGGATAAGCACTGGGAAACTATAACCCAGCAACTGATCCGCTCAACTTTATTATCTCATTGTGAGTAAATTTCCAACACCAATTCTTTCCAGAGTATATTTTTTCTTTGGTTTAGTTTTGTGTCTCTGTGATTTATTTTGTTATTTCTCATGTATTTTATTTACTGCGATCCTGTGCTCCTTGTTTATTTGTAAAGTTATTTCTGCATTTTCTTAAATTCAGTTGGAATGTGTTTATTTTACAATACATTTTTATCATTCTCCGAGAAAATTTTTCTTAATTGACCCTAAATCAATAAAATTTAGCTTCAGTTTGTTAATCCTCTTTCCCGCAATCTGATCTTGCAAATATACAGTTTGGAACCTGCAATCTGATCTTGCAATGTGCTTAATTGACGCTAATTCGATAGAATTTAGCTTCAGTTTGATAATTTTCTTTCCTGCAACCTTATCTTGCAAATATACAGTTTGGAACCTGCAATTTAGCTTCTGTTTGATAATTGTCTTTCCTGCAATCTAATCCTGCAAATATACAGTTTGTAAGTAAGTGTTACATTTACATAAATTTTCAAAATCCTAAAAAACCGATTCAAAGTCTTTCCTTGCAGATGTGCAATTCTTGTTCTTAAAAGTTTATAAAATAATAATGAATAATAAAAAATAAAATAAATTCTAAATATTTGTTTTCTTGGTTTTTTTTAATAATAAGCTACAAATAAAGTGATTCATAAAATATTTTAAATATAAAAAATCAATTAAAAATATTTATATAATATAGATCCTTCCATAAAATAGAGTAATTAATCCCATCGTAAATTTAAATCTAAAAATATAGAAAATAAAAAATGCACTATGATTTTAATAATCAAATTGTTTCCTAACATATTCATTATCTAACAAAGAGAAAAATCTCATATAATAATTTGATATAACCTTACAAAAATTATTTGATATACTCTTAACTACTACTAATAATAATAATATGTTGTTCATAATTTAAGTATGAACAACATATCATTTACATTGCCCATGATCGCTCTGCTTCAAGCTAATTATTTCGGCATTAATGGCGTCTTTACAACCGATTTTCCTTCAAATCCTGCGATTACATTTAACTATACCGGAGATAATATACCCCTAAGTCTTTGGACTCCTGTACGTGCAACAAAAGTGAAAGTACTGGAATACAATTCTACAGTGCAACTGGTATATCAGACAACAAACATCTTCGTGGCATAGAACCATCCGATGCATCTTCATGGTTACGGTTTCTATGTGGTGGGAGAAGGACTGGGAAACTATAACCAAGCAACTGATCCGCTCAACTTTAATCTTGTTGATCCCCCTCAACGCAACACAATAATCGCTCCAATGAGTGGGTGGGTTGCCATAAGATTCAGAGCTGATAATCCAGGTATATTTAAACTCATTAATGTTACCCCTGCACTGCAGTGTCTCCCCATAACATTTCAGTGATAACAAAGCAGAAATCGTGCCAGCTTGGATGGTAATTAAAAATGGAACCACCGGAAGCAATTTTGTGGTAAAAATATGCAAAATCTTGGAGTAAGCTGAAAGAACAACAAAGTCTTTGAGGAAAATGGAAGAGCAGCAAGCAGAAAATATCAACAGTTTCCTAGAATGGAACAAAATATTAGAAGAATTTAACAAAATGCCTTCGCAGACCAACACTTCCTGCTAGCTACAGTACCAGTACGAGTCTCGAGAATGATCTGTCATGCATGGGATGTTGTCCTCTGACAGAAGAATCAATGTAAACATAGTTTTTATGGTATGCAAAATGATACAGGAGTCTCACTGGTTCACGGGCAATCCTCACAACCAAAAACAAAATTTGTTTCCAGTTAAGATATTGATAGATTCTTCACTGATCTTAATTGAGCTCAGAATTTATGTTTTGATCAGGATTTAGTTATAGAGATCATACCCTGTATAGAATTCTAGTTTTGTAAAACACTTCCAGAGCTTGCATCACGTTTTGAATTGGATTACATTCTGTCAACAATTGTGATTTGTAAACTTTACTGTTCAGTTGACCATCCACATGTCTGATAATCATTACCGTGGAGGAAGATAAATGGTCCAGGATTCATGCTGGGACCTCTCAAGG